>DWIB01000246.1:0-11648 GCA_018248155.1 Cressida cressida
TAATATAATAATATATAATATTATATATATACAATATTTAGCCTACAAATTTTTCATTTTTTTATTTAGCACAACATAACAATATAATCCTTCCAAAAATGTTTACAATGCCAGTGACGTGGCAAAAACAGTGTTAAGTTTTTGATTGTATAATAAAGTATCAACTGTAGTCCCACTGCTTTAATGTTTCTGTTTAGTTTAGTTAATGTTTTGTTTCGCTCCTTCATTCATTCATTCCTGTATTTGGGGACAGTATATTGAGTAACAGAGAACGAGAGTTATACGCCTCATAGAGGTGCTGGTTCGATTCCCCTGAGCTTGAGCTTCTGGTGAAGAAAGATATCGAGAGGAGACCGACAAATATCAAGAATAAAAGGTTTTATAAATAAATAAAATCCCGAAATTGGCCATTGTGGTGCTTAAAAAGTCACAACTTTCTTTTTTTATAAATCAGACGGATTATCAGAAGGTCAGCACTCAGGCACCACAACTGAGGGTCAGGTTCTCTCATTCTTCTGCTTCAATCGATAATAATATATCTGCCATTATCATGCATCTTGTAATAGCGACTGTACCGCCCTCTCTCGGAAATGTAATAACTGTCTCCTATACATAATAAGTTTATTATTGAGAGTGTCTTAAGTGCATACAATGCGTTTCCAAATGAGCTTTAATAAGATTGCAGTGTACACACGTATTAGATAAGTATTGTTATATTTGTAAATAAACAATTTCTTTGAATAAAGATATGTGATAAAAAAATATATTTATTCGTACTAAAGAAGAGGTGAGGATATAAAAATCATTGATCATTTGAAACCATGTTCACTGGTGGAAACAGGTCTCGTCTAAGCAATTAATTCGATTATTCATTATTAAATTTTGCAAAAGTATTATAAACAGAGCAGCAGTAATGAAAATGGAGAACTACTTTGTTCATATAAACAAAAAGCTACTTTGTGGCACTGTTTCGATACTCAAGATTTGTATGAGTAACGTTAACAGTAGAATCACGTGCTATTTAAATATACCCATTACTACCGAAAGCAGTTAAAACGACTGATGTATAAGAAAAAATGCTTGTTAGGTAATAGATGTATAAAAAAATGTATCAAGTCTTTCTTTACTCTCAAACAACACAAAACTAAAAAAAAACTGGAACAATATTGATTGTAATAGATAAATGGGTTTATAGATATTGTCCAATAACAAAACACTTAATTGTTTACAGTTCGGCAATAAATTGTCTTCATATGTATATTTTGCTCTCTGTACACTTTCAGCATAAACTTTTTTTGCATTTATTTCAAATATTTGTAGTCTTGTCGTTATTCCAATATCCTATTTGACATCATTTGCGTACAGAAACCGTATCTTGGTTAGTATATCAGTATCGTGTGGTTTTTGCCTTGAAGTCTTATATTCTGAAGCAAGTTCTGCTAATCGAAATAGAAAGTCTTTCCGTGATATATTTTCTCCTGGTGTGTTAATGTACAATATCTAGCTATTTATTCTGACTAGATCTAAAATATTGAAAAACACTTGAAGTGGCTACCTTCTGGAACCTGATTTCTTTGTATATGTTCTTGCTATTTAGTGAGTGACATCGACGCAACATTTAGTTCACTTATAAAAATATGCCTTCAAATTTTATTGCGTAATTGTCCAGTTTTTTCTTCAAAACTTGAGAGGTTTTTACTTCTATAGAAAATCGTATGTTCCCAAACATGGATGTCAGTCAGTAATAGGAACGCACGACTTACATAATGTTTCTTTTCTTTTAGCATGAGCTGTTAGCCCATGTACATCTCTGCAAGCATTATGAACTAGTAATCTACCAGCAATAATTTCCTTTTTCAATTCTCTTCTAAATAGTTCCCTCTGAAGCAATTTTAGTTTGCTGATTTGGTGCGTTATTTCCACTTTCGTTTTCAGAAGGCGATTTTCGCAATCACTTTCATTTGATTGATTTATATTGTTCTCATCACTACTCTTGATAATAGAACTGTTTATCATCATTCCATTGTGGCTCAATTTGTCTATCTTACAATTCACCTTCGCTTTGATATAATTCACTTTCCACACCTGAGCATTCCAGAGGTATGCTGATTGAATTTTCTATATATGTAGAAACTTTTACTCGATTTGTAATTTTTAGGTGCTGCCGATCGCTGTAAAAATGTGTTGAAACGAAGACACTTTCTTTTTGTGTAAGCTACTCACTGAAGAATATATTTTTGAAGAGCTCCATATCGATCTACATGTTTCTTACCTGTATCACTGTGCGGGTTAAAATGAATGATGCGCTTGGAGGTCGCTTCGACTAAAATTCTATTTTGTGTACTGAATGAAGCTCAGAAAGACACCGTTCGTGCCTCGTGCATTTACAGTGCAGTGGTCATCTGTTTTACTCAAGGTACTTTATTTCATTTTTATTGTTTCTTACTAACTCTTGGATGATTTCTAACTCTTGTCCGTCACACCGGACACAGTCGATTACTACGTGTAGTATCATTTAACTAGTTGACCAGTGTAACGAACTTTGCCAAATACGCTACGATTAACACTATTTGTTTCTAACAATTCACATTTATTGTTTTTCTTTTTTTTTTGCATAATATCGCATGTGGTTGGATGGATTCTTTTATCAACGCTTGGTATGGGTGTGTGTATGCTTACTTATTTTGGTTTGTTTTGCGTTTTTACAGTAACATTTGCATGGACGCATTTACAAGACATTAGCTCTAGTACTAAAGCATCGTGCCCCGTCTGAAGCTAGTAATAAATCAGATTCTGACGAATAACTGCGTATTTCGCCTTCACCAGATTCATATTTTTCATCTCCAGTACCTGCAGTAGCTTCTTCTTTGGAAGGGCTTAATTTATTAGACAGTGATGAATTTTAACGTGAAAGAGATCTTGAACCCTTACCAACCGGTTTTACTCCAATATTGCAAGAAGTTATACCTAGTCCATCGCAAGAATTAGTCTACAGAAATCTCCCGTCAATGTCATCTCTACCATCTTTGCCAACTCCCCGATCAGTAACAGTTACAGTTAAAAGAAAGACAAGATTTAAAGTTACTGTTGTAGTAGCCAAAAAGGCCAAGAAACCAAAAAAGAAGTTCAGTCTGACATACAAATGGAACAAATTGCCATTTTATCACAGAGTGGACACCCTAGAGGACAACTTTGAAGATGACATGTAAGAAATTGAATCACCCCTTGAATATTTCTACTGATACTTTTTCCGTAATATCATTAAAGATATTGTCAGTGAAACATATATTTATTCGTTTATATAATATATTTATTAAATCGTTACATACTTGGCAATGTCCGCTGTGACGGACATGTGTTTTATCAAAAACCGTACAGCACATTTTTTAGCATTATTCCTGTACTATTCCTTTCATATTCAAAAAAATTACTTTACTTAAAAAAATTTTTGTTTTGCTACAAAAAACTCTGTCGAATTAAGGGTTAATAACTAAACTTTCAGTTAATATATAATCGTACATAGAATATATATATAGAGGGGGAAAATGTTGTCGAATTAATTAAAGAAAATTATGTATTGATTACATCCAAAATGTCAATGCGGAGTTATGGAAGAGTTGTTTAAGCAATTATTTGTCACAAGTGTGGGTTCTTTGTATTAAAATAATCTTGTCACGGTAAGTGTGCACGGCGGCTTTACACCAAGGATTTCTCGAGCAGCGCCAGTATATCTTCCCACTCTTGGCCTTCGTAGTGCGCCTGAAGCGGTACCCGCCGACGTTGATAGCAGCGTTGCCCTGCCTGCTGACGCAGTACGACGCAAAAGAATCTACGTCTGTCCCTATCAATATGTCTGAAACAAATGTTTACGTTATAATCTTGCTCCATATTATTATTTATATCTATCTTATTACAAATGCTTCAATATAAAATAAATCTGAGTATAAATCCTAACATTCATCTTAAACTAAAAGCAAGACACTGGATTGTTTATTTAAATATTAAAACCAATTTTAGCATACCAACAATTTATTTGAATTATAAAGTTTAATAAGTATAATAGGTTCTCTTAGATATTGTACGAGTATAACTGATAGTAGCAAAGAACATATTAATTATGAGTAAGAAGATAGAAAACGCAAGTAGATAATACAAACCTGTAAGCAAATGAATAATCAGCGTCACATAACGACGTTAGTATGTTATAAACAGCACCATATTGTGCTCGTCACTTTGAGATGTAATATTACGTCTCCTTACTTATTAATTGGGTAAATACGCTAGATACTTCATATCGACGGCGGAGATAGGTAAGTATGGTGGTAACTACTTAGACAGACATCATTTGGCAATAAAGACGGATAAATATAAATGTATTATTTAAATCAAACTAATGCTTGATAGAAGAGCATATGAGGGCCCCTGTTGTTGTTAGCTGATGGTCTTACATTGGTTTCCGTTTCCAGTTCACTTCGGACTCTCGAAACGCGGCAACGTCGTGGTGCACGTGAACAAACACAAGTTCGTAAAACACGAATCCTACAAGAACAAAACCCGCTGGACGTGCAGCAAACGCCTCCAGAAGGGTTGCAAGGCCAGCATCACCACTCTAAAAAGCGCCATCGTCAGATCTTTTTTAGAACATAATCACTCATAGCATTACCATTTCAGATTTCACCTTCAATAATCTTCAGTTTTTATTAAGTTCATTGGACTTGTTCGTTCATTATAATGTAGTTTCTTACTAAAATTCGAGAGTTGATCTGACGGTAAAGATTTTTTTAACTCACACATACTCATCTCTTGAACTTCTATGATTATAGTTTAAAATTTTGTTTTACTTTATATACCATGACATTGGTTTAGGTCCTGTTTTATTTAAACGAAACACTAAAATTTGATTCTAATTACACCGCTATAAATATAATATAGTATGTCAACGGTCTTACACGACAGTTTTTATGTTAACAGCCAAAAACTAATTTCACCTGTTTAACTTATACATAGAAATAAAGTTAGCCCAAACTTGTTTTTAGAGACAGTCAGTTGTTTTGTTTTTAATGATGACGTCACTGACATCTTTATTATTGTAATGATCCATAGTAATGAACTTTTTTCGAGAGCCAACTAGCGAATCATTTTTCTCTGCAGTTGCGGCGGCCTTTTATACGGCTCGTGGCGATGTCGCCATCGCTCACCAATAGTAGTATCGTAGTAGTAGTACAGGTGCAGCATTCAGCCAATTGTTTACAAGCCCCTTTAACTCGAATTGTCTGTGTGTTTAAATTGCGCTGATAATGATGTTTACATAGCATAGTATATACAATGTTTTTAAAACATTAAACCAAGTACTGTTTTCGATTAAGTTCAATTTTTGTAAATAAATAAATAAATAAATAAGTTAATAAATTGGGGACAATATACTAAATTATCAAAATTTGATTCTTTTTTAAGTGAAATACAATATTTAGCCCACAGATTTATAATTTAGCACAACATAACAATATAATCCTTTTAAAAATGTTTACAATGCCAGTGACGCAGCAAAGACAGTGTCAAGTTTTTGATTGTATAGTAAACTATCCACTGTAGTCCCACTGCTGGAAGGTTTCTGTTTAGTTTAGTTATGTTTTGTTTCACCCCTTCATTCATTCATTCCTGTATTTGGGGACAGTATATTGAGTAACAGAGAACGAGAGTTATACGCCTCATAGAGGTGCTGGTTCGATTCCCCTGAGCTGAAGCTTCAGAAAGATATCAAGAGGAGGCCGACAAATTTCAAGAATAAAAGGTTTTATAAATAAATAAAATCCCGAACTTGGCCATTGTGGTGCTTAAAAAGTCACACCTTTCTTTTTTACAAATCAGACGGATTATCAGTAGGAAGGTCAGCATTCAGGCACCACGACTGGGGTTCAGGTTCTCTCATTCACCTGCTTCATTCGATAGTAATATATCCGCCATTATAATGCATCTTGTAATGGCGACTGTGCCGCCCTCTCTCGGAACAGTAATGACTGTCGCCAATATATAATAAGTTTATAATTGAGAGTGCCTTAAGTGCATACAATGCGTTTCCAAATGAGCTTTTATAAGATTGCAGTGTACACACATATTAAATAAGTATTGTTATATTTGTAAATAATCAATTTCTTTGAATAAAGATATTTAACGAAACATTTTTTTATTTACTTATACTAAAGATAAGGTGAGGATATAAATATCATTGATCAGCTGAAAGACCCAATTAGGAGTCCTACTTAAATTTTGAGGCAAATATAAAGACAATGAAAAATAGGCAAATAAAAACAAATTCGTATTTGTAATCGAAAATGGCTTTATTGGTTTTTAAAACTATTCTTCCTTAATATCCATGTACGTTGGCGTTTGAACCTATCGTCAAAGCACTTTGACTGAAAGACCTCCAAAACATGTGATTTGAACGCATCAACCGCTTTTTCAGACGTCGGAAAACGGTGACATCGCAATCTTTTTCGGTCTGCGGGAATAAGAAGAAATCATCGGGAGCTAAGTCAGGGTTGTACGGCGGATGACCCATCAATTCGATGTTTTGACTGCTCATAAATGTTTTTAGTTCAGCTGATGTGTAGTACCACTCACTTGCTGTCTATATTAATAACGTTTAATTGCGACGTCTCAAGTGCTAGAGATGTAGTTTCTGTTGAGATGCTCATCGAGTTATGAGGATATAACTATCGACACGAGCTTATTTGTACGATTTTCAAATTGTGCGGTATCCAACGTGAACAAATCTTTTTGAAAGCCAAATGTTCATGCAATATTGTATGTATGCGAGAGAAACTAATGCCCAAGCATGCCTCAATCTCGCGGTATGTCACATGACGATCTCGAATATCAGTTCACGCACAGCATTGATGTTTTCTATCACAGTAGCCGATTTTGGACGACCTTCACGAAATTCATCCTTAAGCGAAGTGCGACCACGGATGTGTTCGGAAAACCATCAAAACACTGATCGGCGCACTGCTGTTGGCTTAATACCCGTCGAAAATCATAGAAAACCATACCACGAAAAAATTCGCGGTTTAATTCCATTTTTTGACCAAGATAAATGTAAAGTATTTGTAAACAACACACACTTGTTTCACTACAGTTCTGAGTACACTCACATTAAAAAAGTCAAACTTTACAGTGTTGCCACATCTCAAGGCTTAAGTAGCTACCCTCGTCATTATTGGCCAAAAATCAACATCACAATAGATGTTCACTGGTGGAAATAGGTCTCGTCTAAACAATTAATTATATCATTTATTATTCTTTTTTGCAAAAGCATTATAAATAGAGCAGTCAAGAAAATGGAGAATTACTTTGCTCGTCTAAAACTAACAGCTACTTTGTGGCACTGTAGAATGGATATATTTATTACACCTGACATACATTGTTGGTGGTGGTAGGTCTCTCTCGCCGAAGACCATCTAGGTAGGTATCACACCAGCTTCTGTTTCTACCGCCACACAGTAATGAGCAAATATTACCGTGAATACTGTTGTAACTAGTGAAATTACTAGTCTCAAGGCAAACAGGACAATGTGGTATTGTGTAGACCATCCTAACTGGCATTATATTATTATGGGTGAGTGTGTCATTTAGAAATTCTGAGACACATGTTCCACTCCCACCGAGCTTCGGTATCCCGGAGAAGCCCACATGTTCCAATAACCAAGGCGTTGGAATATATCCCTTGATTATTAGTGTCAGAATGATATAGTATATTCCATCATCAATCAGAATCAGTATCGTCTATCAGGTATATAAGTAAAGAAAAATATAATTTTCTTAGATCTTTATTTTAAATATATCATCATGCTCTGTTCATAGTCATAGATCACGACTTATACTATGGATGTTTATTTAATCTTTGGTGAATTAGAAAATCATAACGTCAAAATTCAGCCATGAGAAGGCATTTTATTGTAACATAAAGATTATTGATAATTGTGATTTGAGAATCAACATTGTGATTAATAACATTAAATGTCGTTACTGTTCTTACAGATGAGAAACTCAATTGTGTTTGATAAACCATGTATAAACTATCTTATATATATTGGGTTTTCTTTGTGACGTATAAGCAGTTTTATCCACTTTCTACTTGAAAGTATAAAGTCGATAAAACTGCGAGAAAATGACGCAGAAATAACATACGCCATGACTGCGTGAGATGAAGGTAGATGTAAATTTTCGTGCGTGAGAGAGACAGACACGTTGCATAGTTTTTATACTGTATACAAAATGTAATTTTGCTTAGAATTTAACTAAACGTAATATAATATTATGGTAAAGCATGTTGATCATATTGTCTAAACTATTACCATGACGTGTTAACATAACTATATTCTGATTTAAAGGGCGTTGCAATTTCTGAAGTTATAAGACCAGACAAGACGAGCACAATTTGGCGTTGTGTACAACATTCTAATTAGCTTAACATTGTTATGAGTGTTAGTTCATATCAGGTGAATGTCTGCTCCGTCTTATTTACATAAACCAAAAATATAAAATATTTTCTTTACATCATAATCTACTTTAACGAGAAATTTTTCGGTAAGGAACTTCATTTACGTGTTTTACTTTTTTCCCCCCATTTTTTTCGGTCTCCTGTCTTTAATTATGAATATTTGTTAAGAAAATTAACGCATAAGAAAGTAGATTAATAATGTAAAGTAGTATTTTAGTAATAATTTATTTCACTTTGCCTCCCCGAATGCTTTACAAACTGAGCCACCATGAGTTTATTATTATGATTTTATTATTATGATTTAATTCTATGCATTTATATTATAACTGACAAAATATACATCATGGGAAAATCTAAAAAATAGTTTTTATAATATAAATAATTAATCACTCTTAAAATAATCATGTTCATTAATATTAAGGTTCGCTAGGAATACAGGAAAGTGTGTTATTGTCAAATTTTAGACCATCCTCTAATTTTGGTTGAAGTTGTTCTTGCAATTCCTCGTCCAATGTTTTCTCACTGACGTTTATAAACTCGTAATCCACTATGTTATCCTCTTGTTTATTATCTGTGTTTCCAACACACGAATCATTTTCACTTACTATCGGTGAATCAGCAAAATGAAACCCATGTGCCGTATGTGTTGTATCCAGTTTGATTTTGTTAAGTTTTTCTTTTTCTTCTGTTTCTTCGTCGTCCGATAATATTATGATTGGAGCAACATCTCTTATTACTTCTATAACGTCATCAAATGAATCATCATTCGCGGCCGTTTCAATAGTAATATTGCTCTTAACAAAAGCAGAATCGCCGGCTGTAACATTAATTAAAATGTAACACCTATAAAGTTTAACTAAACCCGTTTTGTACTTTACATAAGTCTGAGAAACGGTTAATAGTTTTGATTGTATATATTTGGTATTAATAGACGATGAAATAAAATACATGTGGGGGAAAATATTTTATTGGCTTTCATACATATATAGATAACAACACAACGTACAAAAAATGTATACATTTATGTTTTGGTTTTTTAATCAGAACTGTAACTATGAATCCGGAAACTACAATTTTGAAGTTTAATTATTGTTTAAGTTGTGTAAATGTTTTTATTCTGATACACTTATTTTATTAACGTTTACTTCTAATTGTTACCCGCTGAAAGATTGTCTGCATGATAAATAAATGAACTTTGGTCTATAAATGAAATTAATTTCAATTAATTGAATTATTGATGATTATGTGAGCCTTTGCAATAAACAATGCTATCATTCAATTTTCAGGGAACACCTTCATAAGCTTTAGCTGCTGTTACGTGCGATGAAAGCTCTGACTCTCTCATATGATAAAGTTTTACTGCCTCGCCTCTATGAAAAGTTCTGAAATAAAACGAGAGCATTTTATAATACAATTGATAATTGAATGTGGTCTTTACTTTCAGACATGATGTTGTTAAAGTCATGATCATGACACAACACAATATATGACTGAAATTTATATTTATCATTTTTAAATAAATTTAGAAACAAATCGAACAGTAAGTTGTGTTAAATAAAAAAAACCTCATGTTCATCGAAATAATAGTAAAAGGTGCGAATTAGTTCGCTCAATCAGAATTTCAGTATGAGTAAAGCATCTGATCATGATGATGATGAATAATGGAAATTGGACTATAAAATAGTTCAAGATTACTTTACCTTGTTCATATATATATAATGAATAGACTGGACAGATCATGTGACACTGGGCTGTTGGATCCCGGGTCCACAGCCTAGTTAATTATAATCTAAAAAAATACTATTGTTACTACAAGTGCATTGTGTAGTTACTAGTTCTTTGCATTTGTAACAAGATGTACTACACTGCTATTAGTTTGTAAGGTGGAAAGACGTGTCATATAATTAAATATAACAAATGGTTTTTATGGTAAAGGTAAACATATAATTGATACAAACTAGTACATTTGTCCCATTTAATCGATTTTAGAACTGAGATTATTATATGTATCAGGATATAATAACACTATTGTTCCGCTAGCTAGTAACCGGATGACTGTGGAAGTTGTCGATGGCGACTATTCTGTCGAACACAGTGTGCACTTTGGCGTTGCAGTTGGAGTGAGTCGCGCATTTCCAGTTCTTCTTTATGCGACCCAAACAGTACTTGCGGCAGTGGAATGAGTAACCATTGACGACAAGGTGACGAGTGCCTCTCCCCGATTTTCGGTAAAACACTGTAAAAATTTCATTCAAATTTAATAGCTACGACATACACAGCACCAGTCGCTTGTAGGTTTTAAACACATTTTTAGGTGTTACATATGAAGAATTCCCAAATTCATCCTTAATTTGAAAGTTGATATATTTCTTTACTACTCCTTTCTCATCCGGAAAGTATTTTATGAAATCCTCATTCTCTATCGGCCTCGTTGTCGCTAAGCTATATTAAATGGAGAGCAGACCTTTGGTAGTTGATAATAAAAACGCTAAACGCTCCGTTTTTTTTTACTTAATTATATTTAAACACAAGTGTACTTGTACTGACAGTGATAATTCAACATAAAATTTATTTTTGCCATTTTTCGTGGTAAGTACCGTCGTAATGTAAGGTGGTGGCTGGTGGTTATGGTCCATGCTGCCGTAGAAGTAGGCTTCACCGATGCTTCTCACATAGGCCTTGCACCCAGCAGACAGTTTCCACCACTACCATATTACCTTCCTGGCAGGAATTTACTCTGCATTGTATGTGTACTGGTTGTACATGAGCAGCTCGTCTATTCGACGGAAGATGCACTGCATCTAAAAGGTTAATATTAATATCTTTATGGTATACATATTTTCGATAGTGATCTATCTAATCTAATGACACATGAAAAAGTTGAAAAGAGTTTTGCCAATGCTTATCACCGCAATTCTCATTGCCGTTGTAGGATTGTGAAAATAAGTGAATGTTTGTGTTTATGGTGAGTTATATGTACGGAAAAGGACGATTGTTACATATCCAAACTCCCTTGTATAAGTTGCCACAGCACGACCCAACTAGCATTTATATTCTAAAATATTCTATCATTGAATTATTTGGTGATCCGCAAAAACTAATAAAACAATCGATTAGTGGAGTACGAAATATGTATATATATATATAT
>DWIB01000247.1:0-11645 GCA_018248155.1 Cressida cressida
CGGTCACAACTCCAGTAAAACTACTGCATGTTACTAGTTTCTATCATGGTTCTTAAAACTAGATGATGTTAAAAAAATCCATAACAATATACTTGCAATAGTTTAATTAGAATGGATGTTACAAAATGTTGCCATCAAATTATTACTTTGTAATCTAATATGACTAGTATTATGTAAAAAATATTCATACCTTAATGACTAAGTAACAAGTTATATATTTCTGCGATCAAAAAAGCTTCTTTATGAGGAGTGGATGTTAATACAAAAGATGCAGCTTCAATGAGTTCTCTAAGATCTATTTTTGTTTTGTGAAAAAAAAATTTTTTGAATTCCTTTCTGTTGAATTAGATTATTTTATACTGTGTATTTAAAAGATCATTTTTGATATTAATTTAGTACTGACTGTTATTTAGGATAATTCACTGTCATTTGTATGTCCAAAATCAGCATCTTTCTGATGGTACTCTTGTTTATTTTAAAACAGCTGTTTTAAGGGAGTTTTTCATTCACATTGCTTTTTTTCTACTTGAATTTTAACTTCATAAAGATCATAACACAAATATTTATAATAAACTTTTTAAAAACATTATAAAGTCATCCCACAGACAAAAACCATTCTCATCAACTTTGCAGCTCTTCAATTCCAGCTGTGTGGACTGCGGAGGCTGCTCTAGTGACAAATTCAAACCATATCTTAATTGTTCTGTGGAAAGATACACATAGTTAACTTTCAAAAAATTCTGTCTTGTTTCAATATTGAACCACTTCTGGAAAACAATTTTACCGCCTATTGGACATTTTTCAAATTGATTCTGAAGAGTATATGTATTAAAATTCATACTGTTCAATACAGTCAGCAAATTAGCATCATGTCCCATTATTAGTGTTACCTTTGGAGATTCCTCATAATTTGTAAATATTCCTGACATGTATTTTATTAGAGGAGCTGCTATATCTTTAGCTACAAGTGAACTATTAAATATAACATCGTGATAACCTTTGCTTATCTCCATTATGAGCTCCCACTGCTTCTTGTCAGTAATCAAATCCCAAGCTACGTCTGTTAATGGATATCCTTCATAATATGACATCACAAAAGAGTCAATGACTGATTTACCAATTTTAATGGGTCCAGTAATATTTGGCTTGTTTCCCACTGCTACATTAACACGGTTTTTGTCTGCACATAGATCACATTTATTCTTACTCTTGCATTGTACTGAATCTTTATAATCTAATATTTTCTCTATGAACAACAATGAATTATTCAGAGACAAATGTTGTAGCCTTGTCTTCATCTCTTTCCGAGCAACTTTTATGAAAGTCTTGGTTTTATTGTGTATTATAGGGTTAAACACTGGATCTGATTCTTCCTTATAATGAACTTCAACATTGCAGTTGGGAAATGCTTTCTTAGTAAAGGAAATTGCGGACTCTTTTGTTCTCTGCTTTGCATTGGCATAAGCATAAAACACATCCTCTGTTGGACAGAAGCTGTGCAATATCTTTTCTTTGTGCAACCATGCCGCAAAATAACTACCCATAAGACCCTCCAAATAGGCTCCTTTCGCAGTTAAATAACCGTTTTTTTCTTTCCATTTCGGCCATGGCTTTGGTGTTAACTGTGCCAGGTTTTTCGACAAAGGAGTACGAACATTATGCCTACTTAAAATTACAACTTGTCTTAATAAATTTTCACTTTTCACCACTAGCAACAAAGCACATAAAATCATTGATATTTTCACAAACATAATTTATTTTAACCGATCACATTTACTTGCTCTGACCGCCCGCAACTCCGGTAACACAAGAACTAGTCGACAAGTCACTTCACCTACCCGCAGCGACATTGCAACCTCGCTGTAAATAAATCTACGTAACATTATGAAAGATCTAAACAAGACCTTGTTGAACTAGGTTAAAATAATATTTCCGCAAAGACCAGCAATCAGTTTTTACTGATAATAGAAGAGACAAAGACATAAAATATTGCGCATCATTATCATAGTACAGCTTCATTACATTTATTTTATGATAATAATACTCACAAACACTTCCACAAATAGATGGCCATCGGTTACTAAATGATAAAAGGCCATGGTAAATCTGCCAAAAAAAGATAAACATCCAGAGCATTGACTGACGGCGATCAGCTGATATTCATTTGCGTTCACAAACGGGTAAAGTTTAAATAAAAATAAGATTTCTATGCAAATAGGAACATACCTTAATTATTTTTAATAGATCGTTACTGTATCGATTTGAACCTAGGACACGTATCTAACCTATATGCCAAGTGGTTATCGCATGACTGGCTCTTGTGAAAGTTTGCACACAAAGAGCAATAAAAATAATTGATTTCTACTTGATGCAGTTTCTTAAAAGTGTCAAAGAAAAGCCTGAAGATTTTATTGTTGTTGTATCTTGTTTGGATATTACTGAACGATCACAGTTTGTACGTTCATCGTAAAATAGTAAATAATTCGCTTTGTAAACGTAACCCATTTTATTAGAAAATTAGGTAAAAGAACAGCATATTGACGTTATTTATTCATGTATCTTTAATTTTATATAAACTTCAAATTTCTGGCGCGTTAATAATTAATAGAAAAAATATTGCAGGTGTAAACAACCATTTTAATTTAGATTAGTAAATAGTTGGAATGTAGCAAATATTAGAAGAAATAAATAGGCCAGCTACAGGTGATCCAAGATGTTTTGAAATTCCTCCCAGGGGCAGAATCCCCGGTCATCGACGCTACAGTTGCGCAGTTCCAGTTGTACCCAAAGAGGCGGCTCAGCAATTGACAACGGTAAAGAGTTACGGATTTGATCTGTCGACTGATAAACATAATTTATTTTTAAGAACCTTCTATTCATTTGTTCATCAAACCATTTTTGGAAGACTATTTTCCCTCCGGGCGGGGTCGCTTCGTACTGATTCGGCAGTTTATAGTATTTAAAACCTATAGCGGCTGTCACGGAGTTTAGGTTCGAGTCGTGACCGAAAAGCGAGGTCAATGTCTTCGGAGCCTCGGCCTCGAAAACATTCTTAATGTACTGCAGCAAAGGCTTCGCTACGTCTCTCGCAAGTGTAGAGCTGTTAAATCGGACATTTTGGCTTTCTTTTATTATTTTAGTAAGTAACTCCCATTGCATCTCCTGCTCTATTCTGCCCCAGGCCACATCTTTATCTTGCATTCCTTCATAGTAGCTCATAATAAACGCATCCATCACGTTATTGGCGATCGCCAGAGGTCCCACTATATTAGGCTCTTCTCCGATAACGTACACAATTTCGTTCGTGGCATTTTGAAAATCGCAAAAGAAATCGGTTTTACAGATATCTGATGTTTCCAAATCTAGAATTTTCTTTAGTTCATCGTAAGCGTCGTCGAGTTGCAATTCTTCTATTTTATGCAGCATTTCTTTCATTATTTTCTGTTTGGTCTCCTCGGAGGTGTCGCGCAGGACTGGATTGAATACTGGATCCATTTCTTCGGAATCGATGCTGTGAGTCGTGACGTTGCAGTCGGGGAAGGCACCTGCGATGAACGCGTCTGCAGAGCGGCGCGTGCGCTGCTTCGTGTTCGCGTAGACGAGGAGCTGGCCTGCGGGCGGGCAGCCGTTTGCCCACAGCCCGCGCCCGCCCAACCACCTCCTGAAGTACTCGCCCATGTAACGCTCCAACAAAGCGCCTTTCTCGGTCAAATGTCCGACTTCATGTTTCCACTTGGGCCATTTGTGAGGTGTCGTGTTCTCCAATTTTGCGGTCAGCGGCGTCCTAATGTTATGTCTACTCAAAATAAGAACTTGTTCGAGCGTTAAGCAGTTAGCCGCAGTCATCGAACAAAACATAAATATTAAAATGAATGCTCTCGCTGCCATTATCAGAAGCACTCCAATTTGTAATTTTAATGGTAGTTTACGATTTCTATCTTTTTCAGCGATATTCAATAATTGATGTAGCTCTGTAAGTAAAGTTGAATTATTTGTTAAAACAGATGTAAAATAAACTTGTAGAGAGCTAAGTGTATGTAGGTACTGGCGCGGGGGCCGAGAGTCGACCGCGGAACCTTGCGACTTGCGACATACGGGAAATGTATCAGTAAAGGTATCGGTTCTCTGTAACGCCACGTCGACGTGGTATGATCTTAATCATAAGGCGATTACGCTTAGTTAATCATGTGCACTAGACAAGTTTACAAATTAACTTAACTGGCTCAATTAAATTAATTACATTTATCAATAAGCCAAGTATATTCGTGTTATACTAATAGCCTCGTGTTTATGCACGTGATAACACAATATCAGCTTCTAACATTTTTAATACTTTACTAAATTTTATTCTCACTTCGTATATTTTTAATAAACTTAGCTTTAAACATGAAAATAATTAATGTAGGAAGTCCTATTATAATGCATTACGCTAGACGTTTTTTATGAATTCTTTAATAAGGAATAATGCAAACAAATGTAAAAATAAATCTAATTACAAATTACCTTTTATGAGAACTGGGTATATTTGGATAATAATTGTTTAACCAACAACAAAACTAACTACTCACAAAAACTGAGACAAGTTACAATAGATGCGGTCGAGTAGCAATAACGCTCTGACAACGCTTAGCAGATACTGCGAATCGGTTCTCGGTTCATTCATTCCGCTAAACGTGAATTCATGTTTTGCAACGAGCACGCGACGCACGCTGTGCCATTGCACAACTACCCGCACGGGCTCCTTAGCAAATATACAAATTAATATCTATGGAAATAATTGCATTGAAACTTGTAGCAAGATTTCGTTACAAAGGTCACGGCGTTATTAACATCAAAATCTTTATTATCTCCAAAACAAAACCAAAACTCTTATCAGTGCAACAGAAAATATACGATCTTTATGAAATGGTGCGTCTCTTTTGAAGGAGACTGTCTGGGTCGAATCTTGCACTGCCGACAAATACTACTGTGCAAAAGTTACTTTCAGTTTAAAGAGCGTTGGCTAATGAAATTCTAGGGGAATTACAGTTTTAACAACATATGACTCAAGGCCATGAATACATGCTGTGTATAACATCCGAACTAATGCCAAATTGTTATGGGCGAGAGAATCACTTACCATCGGGTGAACGTCACGCTCTTGGCAACAATTAGTTGATTTAAAAAAGTTACGCTTTAGTGTTAATGCTAACGACATCCGCAAGTATCACACGTTCTAAAGCAACCGTACAAAGAATGAAAAATTTATGTTTTTGCTCTTAAAACATTATCGTGACTCCTGGCATTAGGAAATAGCAAGTTACTTATGCGAACTTTAATCTACGGTATTAATTATTCACCATGGTTGGTTACGATTCCAATTTTATGCAGAAACTTTATTAAATATTCACATTTGCGATCCATTAAATTTATTTTATTGTACCTATATACCTATGCCGTGGGCAAAACTGATAAACATTAAATACAGGTCTCTCATGACAGAGACTCACCTGCGGGCATAACTTCTGTTTTCATTATCAGGCAGTAGACTACAAAAGTTGAACCAGAAGATAAATATCACACATTGTTTAGATTCCGCCGATTCCTAAGTTGTGTAAGCATGTCAATATTATGGACGCTCTACACTTTTCCAGATGAATTCTCTATAGAGGCAATCTATATTTAATTAAAACATGATACATTTTAAGATATGTGAAATTTATTTCATGAGGAATTTTACAATGTGCAGTTGAGTACATTTACAGGTCATTCAACAAAGCTAAGTATTTCATTAATATAGAATAGGTTACATACATAAAGTTATGGAAGACTATTTTAATGTGTGAAAAACTTTCTTCGTATAATCGAAGATATAACACAATAATAACTCCTGGATTCCTACATATTAATATTGTTAATGAGTTTCTTGGGGCGAGCAGCTCAGATGGTGGCTCGGTCAAGTTGTGCCAGCTGATGCGCAAGGCGCTCTTCTCTAGCTCGCCGTGCCTGCCCCAGTGCTCGTTTCTCCGCAAACTTAGCCACAAATGTCTCCACTGGAATGTTTCCTACAAGAATAGGTTATTTAGCAAATTTTATATAAAATAAAAGACCAACAAACTAGAGGTAATAACTGTTCATTACATTTCTCACAACTTCACTATACTCAGTATCATTGACACAACTTGATGTATAACTTAGATCAAATACAAATAAAAACAAAAATAATTTTATACAACTACATTATACCTTTCCTAAAAACTTTTATGAAAAAATAAAGTTTAGTAATATTTTTTATTTAGATATTAAAACAAACTCATAAATTTATTGATGTATAATTCACCTAGTAAGAACTGTTCAGCTATCACTTCAGCATCCTCATCTGCTTTCATGGCAGCTTCTTTTAAGCAATCTCTGATCCTATGCGGGTCATACATTTCCGCTAGTTTCTGGTGTTTCTTATTCAACTCCTCATAATTCATCTTCATTTGGACGATACTTAATATGCATTCTATCACCTCAGTTTTGAGATCATCAAGTGTTTGCTGCTTTGCAATGTTGTCTTGAGCCATCTCTTCAATGCTCGTCATCAATTCTTCTGTTTCTAAATCCAGTTCAACTAATTGTGGATTTGTTTCTAGTAGTTTGTCCTGAAAATGACAATGTTTATTATATTAAGCAGCTTTATTTTATGTGCAAAATGTTCAGCACACTTATGTATGACCAGTCTTTAGATATCAAGTGCAAAATAATTGCTATTGAATATTATTATTAAAAACATATTGACCAAATATAAAATATGAATTACAACATCACTGCAATCGTGTCTAAAAACCTCTGGCCTCTCTACATAAGAAGAACATGCTCTTTGGTGGAACTCTTGAGACAGTTTAGTGCATAGATCAAAAGGAGAAGCTAACAAACATTATTTTAAAAAATAACCAATTACTGCAAGTCACCTGCAAATCAGGATTATCGAGTATCTCCTGTAGTTCTTCTATCCTAAGATCATTTAATTCGGGAAACAATAGCGCTTGGGAACTAATCTTTGGTTGGGGACTTGTGTCTGTTGATTTATCCTCTTGATTTCCTGCATTTGGAACTGATCTTTGGAACTCCCTTATTATAGCTTGCACTACACGTCCTGTGATATTTAAGTGAATTGAAGAATTTCAGATTTCAGATTACAAATCCTAAATAATAGCAGTAAAGCATTGCTACACTGAGAAATGAGGAAACTATAACTAATAAGTTTTTTCTTAGTCCTTTTTTGTGTTTAACTCTTACTGTTTAAAACTCCCATTCATAATAAGATAAAAGTCACTGAGACACAGAGCTTAAATTTAATAAATTATGCGAACTTTCCAAAAAATACACATAACTAATGCTATAACAACATCATGTACATTAGTGGTAACTACCTGATACAGATATTTTCTTATCTTATTAGATTATTGGTTAGTCACCACAATATTCTGTAAAATGTATAAAGAGAGAGCAAAGCAATAAATAAAATAAATACTACTTACCTAAATCAGAGTGTAACGTGAAATTGATTAAACCTGGAGCTCCAACCACTTGGTTTGTGTTTTCAGCTATCCATGGATGAGGGAATACAGGGTTCACGAATATAGCAGGCTTTTCATTTGGAAATTCTGGACTCAAAACAACGTTTAAGCTCATGCTTCTGCCGTCTGCTGAGAACTCCACTCTGTACTCAGCATCCTCTTTAATTTCTATTACATTTGCATTAAATATTTTCAATGTATCAATTTGGCGTTTCCTTACATCTTGTTCCGTGTAATAAGGCCGTTGAAGCATTTTTAAATACTGAAATATCAAATCTATACAAAAAATCTTTTATGAAATCAATTTCAAAATTACATTTTATAAGGTTTTCACCTCCAGAGTATTTTATTATTGAAGGAAAACTTTAAAGGCCAGAATTTTGAAAAGTCGACAAATTTTCTTCATCAAATAAACACAGAAATATTTCTGTTTATATTTTTACACAATTGAACAAAACTCAAATCGATTTCTTCAGTTCGTTCTCTTCGGTCGAGGTTATTTGTTTTCTAAGCACATCAGACGTTATTCGTTAGATAAGGTGCTGCGAATCTCTCGCTTATTGGTCAGAAGCAACCATCAATTCAATACAAATTTAAGTAGCACTGTAATATAAAACTGACTGCGTAAGGAACTGTCAGTGCTGCTACAGATGAATGCAACAGTTGACGTTTTCGTTCAAAAACTACGTTTCAGAGCTTATTTAATTTTGTATCAAAAAACAATTTGTTCGAGTTTTGTTTTCTTTGCAAATGTATATCTTTTTAGTAATTTTTATGATAACACCTTTAACTTATTCAGCTCTGTTTTTGTGCGATTTAAAAACATTTGTCATAGGTTGCGAGGAAATTTTTAAAGAACCAGAGTAAATATTACTTAGGTTTAATTTTTTTATTATAAACAACACTCATAAAATTTCTAACATATTTCATAATAAATTCTGAAAAATTTATTTTGTGGGCTTCTAAGCTCTCTTTGTGTACATTTGGAGCGGTTCGAACGGAGCCTGTGACTATTAACAATAGCTTACAATAATCATAGCAGCAACCTAAAGTATGCTTGTTCGTAATATTTTTCTCGTTTATACGAGTATAAATAATTCAACTTTAACTCATCTGACATCATCAGCTATACCGACGATACAGCAGTATTATTTCGTGGATCCTATAGTACTAACGCAATAGATGAATTTTATCTCCAATTGGTTACAACCCAATTTACTTACCTTAACTACAAAAGAATTTTATGAATGTTTTTTAAAATATTCGCCTCTGGTAGAAGGCTCTTCTCTATTCTTCTGGCAGAAGGATCGAGTATGCATGGAGATGGACCTATCGGGTAAGAAAATATCATGTAAATTTATACAATGATGCCACTGTTTGAAAAAAAAAATGTTTTTTTTTCAATAACTTTATTTATGTATGTTAGCGTATGTGGCAATGTTGTGGCGGATTATTAGTTTTTATTATACTTGGTACAAGAAACATCTATGCATCCATAGCTTCGCGATGTCTAAGATAACGTAACTTTGTCACTGTTAAGCCAGGTATCCAGAACAATTTTTGCACAACGGTGTTCTTGCCTTCATTTCCTTACTATACATGGTGTTGTGAAATATGGATGAATGGTACAAACTACTCACGAATTAGAGAACCTTAAGGTGTACTTCGACGCTGGTGTTGCGTGACCTGCGCACACGCAACATGATGATATTGGCATTAAACTCGCCGTCTCGCTTCGCTGATGAAATTAGCCTTGCCAGAAGGCCACTGACCATACTTTTATGCTTATTAGGCGGTACTGCACACATTTCAAGCAGCATAACACTTAACACGCTACGAGTGTAAGTGTTGCACCATTTTCTAAATAGTTTTATAAGTACGTTTACTGGCTGCGAGTCTTGTCGGAGTTAATTTCGCAGAGTTACTTTATAACTGTAATATTATGCGTGTTTCAATTTGAAGGTACCCAGTAAAATTTATTTAAGTAAATGAAATTATAGACGTATTTTGCATCCTTGACAAAACTGCATAAGCACAATTTGTTATAATTCAGAATATATCTTATTGCCATGGCGAGGCGACGCGTTCCCTGCTGGATGAAGGCATTGCTCGGTCTGCCGCTAAAACTCATAAAATAAGCAAACATTAGTAAAGTTATACATATAATTAAGAGTTTAAATTTGAAAAATCGACCTAAGTGAAAATAAAGCCATTCACAATTAGTTTGTTTAGGTGTACAGCGCGTGCTTGTGACTTGATAATGTTAATGGAGCCGGAAGCTTGGCGGCACTGCCTTGACCTCTTTTGCAGTTCGCTTTGGATGTTTAAACATCACGTCTCCTGCTTACTGCCAATACATGCGGACATCCAAATAGCGCTTAAAACGCTATGGAGATGAGCGAGAAACATTTTGTGTTAAAAACTTGAAACCTTTCAGCTGATTTGTGCGAAGGTATCGTCGATGTCGATGAACCTTGATGATAATATGCTTATTTACCCTAAGAGTTTTTATGATAAAAGGTTTTTAGTTTAGCCATTTATTCTTTTGTTTAATTTTTTTAAATCAACTAAGCGACTAGACGGGCGGAACGTTCATTTCATAGTAAATGATACGTTCGTCCAATACAATGTGGTACTGGTAGTAGTTACTACATACATACGCACATACAGAACACCACGTTGGGGTCGTCGCTTGGAGACATATTCCCGTTACTCTAGTTATTTCACTATCTACAACGCCCTTTAAACCAAAACACAGTAGTGCTTACACAGTATTGTTCGGTGGCAGGAGTTGCAGTGGTAAATACCCAGAAACCTACCATCGAATGCATTTTCATGTATGACCCTCGTGTAACATGTTACTGGTTGGACAGATTATAATGTTTATTATTAGTTTTAATTCTGTAATGAGATCGATGAAAAGGATCTAGATATTGGACCTTAATCATCAACGCTACTAATCCTGCGTCCGCGTAGTCGCATAGTTGATTAAATAAGTAAATTCATAACTTTATTTGTATTCCTAATTATTATATATATTATATTTACCCCATTATTTCGTGCAAAATATTTTTTTTTCACTTATGTAAGCTTGACTACGGCCCCATGTGAAGAGGTCTATTCACCATTCACTTATAACTAGATGGAAACACCAACGCCGGCAGACTGTTCCATGTTCTCGCTGTTCGTATTATGGAGGACGAGGCGAAACCATTCGTCCTTACGTGCGGAATATCAATAATGAAAGGATGAATGTGAGCCGTGTGTATATTGGTCCGATGGTAAAAGGACAATTGCGGTGTCTAACGATACTATTTAACTGACGGTCGACAGAACATACTCAGATAGTTTCCGGCGACGTTTGTCAGTTGGCAGGCAGAAGTAAATGTTACTGCAATAAAACTTCACCAATGTAATTACGCACTGACGTAAAATAAAATTTATTAATATTATCATAGATGTAGATAAAAATCTAACAAGATCGCATTGCAAAATGTTGTGTATCAGTAGTGGTTTTTAATTAGCATTAGTGTTGCAAGTAGCGCGCGGCCCAGTTCCCTGCGCACGCGCCGCTCCGCTGTGCTGGCTGCCGAAAGTAAAAGTAAGCCGGCGGTCACACTGCACCACCGCCAACGAGACCATCCGCCGACACTTGTAGGGGTCCAACGAGGCCGCTGCTGGATACATTACAGACCCTATGTCTGCCACAAGTACACATAAATTTGCATAACAATTATTGTGTATGATATTATTATAGAAGACATTATTTAACGCTAACAGAAAACTATTAAATATACTTAACAACATCGTAATTCTTAATTAGAAGAACAAAACAGATGGGCATCCTTTTCTTTTTGGTTTTCAGTGTCGTAAGAATTCTACACCGAACCGACAGTCAGGTGAACTCCGAGGTGCACCTTTACGACCCTTGCGCAGTAACAGATCTTAATAGCTGCGGTTTACTACAGTTTCCTGTATCTCACATGGACGGATACCTTTTTTTAGAATGTTTCTTTTGACGATATCTTATAAATAGATATAAGCTTAGAACAATCATATCTTTTATTTATGTATTTCTATAAATCAAGGAATAAGACGTCA
>DWIB01000248.1:0-11636 GCA_018248155.1 Cressida cressida
CACGATAAGTAATTTTATGACATAACTGCACCGTGTATACGAAATTGCACAAAATGTACCAAATCTCTTTCATTCTGCGGATGTGTACAACCCGTACAAGTTGATTGTTGACACAGAGTGCCATCGTGAGAGGTGCGTTGTTGCCACTGCCGCTGCTCGTGGACCTGCTTACTTCCCACGAGGAAAAATAACTATTCACAGAGTTAGTAGAATGAGATGATGTTTTCGAGAAGTCTAATATTGAAAAATGTGTTCCTCGCTGTAAGTGTAGCTCCAGCTCCTATTTCATTAATGCGCATTATAAAATTTTTGACATTTCTGAATCGAATTATCGCATCACTGCTAGGTAGGCGGTGCCTTCGAAAATAACTTTTTCATAAGGATCGACTTCGTAGCTAAAATTTAATCGAGAAGTACCATATGGGTCATCATTTATTCAGTGGCCATCACTCGAAGCGAACCACTTACATCATGGCCTTTTAAATACATAATTTATTAGAGAATTGCTCGCCGCGCGGCGCTCCGCCGGACCCACTCAATTATCCCTGAATTAAACATGCCGCCGACGCGCCGCGCTTTCTGTACCTTACAACGGAACTAACTAAGAAGAACCCGCAGTTCCGAAGATTTTTCTAAATTCAGCTTCAAGCATCAGGATAATGTTTAGGGTGATAATGTTGCTTGGCCTTGATTTGTGGATCATTAACGATAAAAAATTTCCAGCCTCCGAGAATAAACATCAAAAATCGCTCTTTACACCTGTCCGCCGCACGCTGTCCGCGGCACGCTATATATTTTGCTCTATGCCCTCATCTCTGCCATTCTCTTTTCCCGTTTCTGGTTTCGCACTAAACTAGGATGAATTTTGTAGTCCATTTCAACATAAACAAAATTTTTTTTTCATCCTAGGTGTGATGTGAAATATAAAAGTTCACACTTCGCATATACCACACCATGTGTTATCTGTATCCAAATCGATTGTGTATGCCATGCTGTTCGCTATAGCATCGCTATAGGTTTATGTATTTTTTTCCTAATAATATCATAATTGCAAAACCTTGCTGCCCGCCGGTAGTTTCTTTTCATTATCTGGCTTGCAGTTTCTTGTCCACTCCGTTGTTTCTGACGGAATGACAGACGAGGGATTACAATGATTCCACTCTAGAAAGGTAGACTAAGAATTAGAAAGTTTGGTTCTTATTTTGAGAAATAACAACAACTGTTTTTTGTGTTATTTTAGTTAGTTGTGGGCAGTTGCCACCGAACGTGTGTGGTAAAATCCTGGTGTGCGGGTCATACAGTCACGAACCATGAACCATAAGCACCTTGTCATAACTAAATTAGTAACGACTGGGAGTCTGCAGTGTAACGAAACGTATGAAATATTAAGAGGCACTTTATCTAAAAAAAGAATCGTTCTCATTGATTTTTAAAGGCGGAGCCGCTCGAGGTCACGCCGTCCGATACCTCGCGATACCAGCGATGACACAGTAACGTAATCTGAAAGCTATCTTCGTACCGTCCCCGAGACTCAACACTTCGCGGGTGCTATGTATAAATTAGACCGCTGAACTCCGTATTTATCAGTACGGTAGCTATAAAATAATATACAGCATTCATAATAATTCACGCGACTCAAACTTTTCTTGCAGTAAAAGATTCGAAACCTTTTATCCTCGAAGCTGTCCAAATGCGGATTGGAAGGTGCCATTTATTATTCAAGGTCAGTGGGACTCAAATCCATGCCTGTGCAGCTCAGGAATTTTTTTGACAGTGACAGCCGTTACGTGTAATAATAGGGGCATGTAGCGGAGTGTTATCTATCTTATAGAGAGCCGATAGTAATGTTTGTTATTAATTATAAATAAACGTAGGAACCAAACTACTGCCGCGTCACAGATATTGTAAATAAGTAGAGAGTCACATTGCTACCCAAATGCTGAATTAGAGCGCTCCGCCACCCACACGGGAGTGCGGGACCTAAGAGAAGTGGTACAGGAAAGAGTAAGGTATAGATAAATATAACATTAATGTCTTGATTCAACGTCTCTTTCGGGACGGCAGCAAAAACCGAGCGCGTGTGCAGAACTATTAGGGTTCCATATGCTGCTTGTAGAGTACATAGTACAACTTATTGTCTCCGAACTGGATCTCTTAAATTATTAATTTTTCTTCTTGAAGTTTCGACACATTCGCAGCAGCTGCGCTCCCGGACGGTAGAGACTTGTTTTCTGACGTAATAATGACCACTCATTAGCCAATCCGTGCAATAAAATACCAAGCATGATTCAGAAAGCAGTTGACTTAAAAAAAACGCTTTGTTACTATCTTAAATTAGAATTGACACAAAATTCTTATCCATAGATTATAGATTACAGTAAATTTTCTAATTTCAATAAAAGTTATCGTTGTGTAATAAGGACGGCCTAGATTCCATTATTAATTACTCTTGACGCTCAATGACTCGACCACCGCTCGTAGTTCCTGGCCTCTCACCTCCTGATCTTGGACCGACCGACATTCAGGCAGTCATTCTGACTTCCTAGGTACACCATTTTGACGTGATCGTCTCCCGTACTTAGAAAGTGGTCTATATGGCGGAGTCTGTAGTCTTCCCTATTCTACCGAGCAGTACAAGTTCGGGGATCCGCGGCACAGTACTCAGGTAAAACTACATGATATTATATTACTACTTACCACCCGAAACCATACCGCCACTGACAGAATTATTCTTAATTTGTTGTCAAGTGAAAGCCAAATAAATATAGTCATAAATCATACGATGTTTCTTTCTAGCTGCAATCTCACATGTGCAGCGTACGTAACTCATTGCTAAGGCAAAGAAAAACTTTTTACCTTGATAAACTCAACAAATCTTCATATCCTTCCCCGTAGTCCAACGCGTTTCTTTATTAATTAGGCACATTCCTTAATAGATCTTATCATTTTATCCGCACCTGATCATGAACCATCATGTGGGCAATTTGATACCGCGACCTTTTCATATGATGAATTACTCTCCCTATTTTACAACGTTTACCGTTTTAAATCCACCTCACTATGGTAATGCAGCCGAAATCAATCGAAGCTGATAATAAATTATAGCATCTCTGTTTTATGTATTGAGCCCGCACCGTCGACAAGAAGCCGAAAGATTTTTTTTATGTTATCTATCTTTTAATACAAATTTTAAGAAAGAAATCCTCATCATCCCCCACCCTCTGGTATTATCCGCAATATGTATGCAAAGTGCTTCTCTAGTTGTGAACCTCCTAAGGTGTGGTCATTTCTTCAAGACATACACAGGATAGTAAATGACACGCTTGCCCATAAGAACGTGGCACTAGTTTAATGGTATACACAGCAACACATTTTACTCGTCGTTAAAACCCCTTATCTTAATGATTTCATTAGCCACAACACCCTCCAAACCGGAACAGAACAATGTTTATATATAATTGTTTGGCAGCAAAAGTAGGTGTTGCAATAGTGTATGATTATTTTATTTCATTAATCCTACGGTATGTTCTTGTGTGTCCTGCAATTAAGTCCATACCTAAAGCAAAATATTCTGCGTTACCTCCAAAGGTAATATAAGTGTATTCGATCCATTTCGATCCTCATATTCTTATCAAAAATTCTTGAGCGCCTCGTTTTAATTCAGTGAAATATAACGTCTTTATTGCAATATTAAGTACGTAAATACTTAACTTCTCAGATCTTGTAGTAGAATGACTTCATATTTATCTTTTGGCTGGCAGATTCTTAGACAAATTATACCGCGGACTCCGGATCAGCGCGCTCAGCATCCGATCCGAAAATTAGTCTTACATAAGTATTCATAAAATAACACCTTATCATTGATACAGCAAGACTGAAGTCTTTCACATAACAAAATGAATTTATTTTGCGCACATCGGATGGTTTACCATATAAAAAGAATTACGGGTACTCTATGACGATTGCGAGCCTAAGACTTATCTGCTCGCTGTGCGTTAGCTGTCGTGACTCGATTCGCCTCGAAAAACATAAAAAAAATTAAATAAAAGCTATTTGATGCGTTAAACATACATTTGTCCAATTTTTTATAATCATATTAATGTATGTAAACTTAAACGGTTACATGTTAATCAATCTATTGTTGATGAAAGGTTTATCATTCACAAGAGGAAACGTTATATTTAATGACCAAAAATTGTTTGCGACGCTGAATACGCGTTAAACGCACTGAAGACGAAAAAACCAATTTGTTGTAAAAAAACTAAGAGTAGGTTCCTTTATAAACAAGTGTCAGATTTAAAATATCGCTTAAAAACAAGGATTATAAAAGTAAAAGTTATCATGTCAGACACATACTTTAAAATAAAAATAATAGATATTAACTTATTATAAATTTTAGTAAGCGAAACAATGTCGTATTTTCCAAAAGTCCGGCGCCGGACTTTGCGGACGGCTCATGAATCTGTCCACGAACGAAGTGGTATTTGCGGAAAGCGAGTAGAATATTCAACAAAAACGCTAAAACATCAATAGATAACAAAATGAAATAAATAATACGTGTATCGGTAAGTTCTTTACTTGTGATGATATTTCGCTTTGATCTGCTCTACTCGGGCAACCCGCAGCTCTGACTGTCGACCTTATGTTGACAGTTTATTCGCATTTGTCAAATTTATTTATTGAAATGTGTACACAATAAAGACCTTGTTCAATTATATCTAATTTTTAGTACAAGTGTAATAGACAAGGTAATGGTGAAGGGTCGCGACCGAAGCCGCTATTGCAGCAGAGAGGTGCGTCGGAGCCGAAATAGAGACAGGCGCCGGAGCTGCAGCCGAAAAAGAAATGGAAGCAGGAGTCGCAGTAACAGCCGCGACGGACGCCGCTCTCGTGAAAGATTCATGAGAGAAAATACCGAAAACAGATGTGGAGGTCAGAACAATGAACACCGTCCGGGTATTGAAGATAACAGGAAGGATGAGGGAAAAAAAGAGTGTGAGATGAGGGTGAAAGGAAGGGAGACATCGTGCACCCGGGAGCGGGACCACGGACATAGCTTGAGAGGTCAAAGTGTAGGGAAACTTTGTGGAGGTAAAGGTTTCAAATCATCTCAATTGAATAGAAATGGGTTAATATAAACAGGATGGGATTAGATTTATCTTTTAAATTGAAATACCTATCATATGGTATCAATCATTTATTTATTAATATTATAAACTAAAGCTCTAAAGTTTTAGACATATGCTACTTTTATATGTAAATATAGTGCAGCAAATTTTAATCGTCATTGGTATATATCTTAACATTTCCAAATATAATTTCTATTTTATGTCATACTTTTTAAAAAATATGTAATAATGTCATTGACAGCACCAGTGGCAACTTACTGATATAATTATTTTCTTACCCAATAGGCATTACAATATACCATAAAATATTTTTAAGCAAAGAAATAAAATTTGTGTGATACCTGACAATGTTAGTGTCAGTCAATAAACCTGTTTGCTATAAACCCACAGCTAGCTTTACTGACTGGATATGTTCCATGAAACTTGGCCACAAAGCGAAAAGTCATTTAACAAATTAATCATTTAAATACAAATTAATACAAATTCAATCGAGTTTATCATTCTAAATACATTGCATCTTTTCATTTTTTATATTTAGATAAAAAAATGTGCTTTAATTGAAGTGAATCTTTTAAGCAAATTGCAGTGTAAAGAGTAGTTGTATAGCGAGGTATGTAAGTAATATTTTATTATTTTTTTTACATTTTCTTTCAGGACTTGGGAACGGCAGTTCTGGATCAAGAGGAGGCCGGTATAAGCCACAGGAGGAACAGTTTCTGGATGCGAGGCGTGAGGAGAGGGAGAGGATTGGACAAATTGGAGTTTCCTCCGTGTGGGGCAAGTCTCCTATAAGAGCAGAGTAAGATTAACAACAATGCAAATACTTTCTGTTTTCGTACAGTAAGTGAAGTGATAATGGTAAACTATTACAATTGCAAATGCCCAGCAACAATTGTAATATACACATAATTTTAATCTTTTGAAATAGATCCTTACAATGAATAACAGGAATGATACTATAACATAAAATCCAGGTTTGGGACTAAACACATCCCAAGAAAGTTATTAATATAAAGCAATTCCTATAGCATTTTAAGTAAATGTTTTATGTACTTTGAGTAAAATTTAACTTTACTTTCACTTAGTAATAAGTGACTGATAAAATTGGGGATGGTGGCATATGTACCATCCACAATACTTCACATTTCATGATTACAGCCAGATATCATAGTCAAGTTGTTATAACTTTGAAATAATTATTAATGTTACATTTTGATGTACTAAATTAGAATAACTTTTTTTATTGGTAAATCTTATACAGAAATAACAATTTGAAAAGAGTAAGTTAAATGTATATACATCTCACTTGCTCGCTTATATATATACATATTTTTACCAGTGGTACCTGGTGGAGTTTAATTCGTTCCACAACCTTTCTCATATCTTGAATTACTCGTGTCTCGAAGCAAATTTCTCCATACATTGTGGTGCGTGCGTGGGTGCGTTCGTTCGCTGCGTGACGTCACCCCGGGAGCACTGTAAACCAATAAACGAACGCAGCGCTCTTAACTAAAAGCAAAAAATCACTTGCTCGTATCTCGAAAAACTCGTATGTTGGGGCACTCATATGTCGAGGTACCACTGTATATATATCCAGCAACTTGTATAGTACACTTACATAAGTTGTGGACATTATAAAATTAGTTTATATAATAATTTATAACCAGTTCTGATGAAGAAACATCTCAAACAAGCCACTCGGAAAAGATAGAAAAAAAGAAATCTAAGAAGTCCAGGGACAAAGAAGACACTAGAACAAAATTAAAAAAGCTGAAAAAGAAATTAAAAAAGGTGAAAAAGGCGAGAAAAAAAGCTAAAAAGAAAAAATCTAAGAACTCTAGCAGCAGCTCCAACTCGAGCAGCGAAGAAGAGATCTGGGTGGAAAAAGGGAGTGGGTATATTTTTTTACAATCTTTCATTTCAATACTTGTGATAATTGGTTTTGCCCTACAAGGGAAAAAACACGGTAGTGGTAGGCAACGGGAATGGTGAAGGCAGCGATATAGTTCATGAACACAAGAAAAGTGGGAAGATATAAAACACCCTTACTGGTTGAAGTTACTCTAGGAATTGGTCATTGTTGTAATTTACATCTTAGTTGACACTCTGATATCACAATTTGTGGCATCGTCTTGATTTCTATAAAAGTGAGACGGGGTTTATTGGCTGATGGATGATTTCAAAATTCTCAACTCCCTTGACTCTCTTTGAGTTAAATAATTTAAACCGGGTAAAAGGGTAAAAAGAAGTCGTTTATCTGCAGGGGAACATGAACTTGATAGCATCGCGGAATCATTAAAGGCGAACAAGAAATGTGAACACGAAACGTCGACGGAGACCGTGGGCCCCGTGCCGCGCTCCGCCGGCGCGCTGGGGCCGAAAGACTTCGGGCGGGCGCTGCTGCCGGGGGAGGGCGCCGCGATGGCCGCCTTCGTGGCGGAGGGGAAGCGCATTCCGCGGCGCGGGGAGATAGGCCTCACGTCCGACGAGATCGCCTCCTACGAAGCCGTGGGATACGTCATGAGCGGCAGCAGGTACTCGTGACGGACGATTCATAATATTGTGTACGTTAGCGGTCGCTACGTCGCTTTCCTTTCCACTTTCGTCTCACTGCACACGAACACAAACGAGGTCGTGCGAGAGAACGGTGCGGCCGCGGCCAGTGTGCTTTACATAGTTTCATGAGAATACTGAATACAATTCTTTATTAGGGAGCATTACATTACCTAGATTGCATCTCCACTTTCCATCAAGTGGGATTCTAGTCAGCTGCTTATAAGGTATTGTAACCACTTGTTATATTTGTTTTAACTCATATATTTTGATATTCTGTATATAAATCTATTGCTGTTTATTCATTTTATAGGAATGAATTGTTGACGTTTCTCATTAAACAAAGAACCGTCACAACTAAATGCTTTATAAGCGTAGTGTAGTGCGACTTGTCGATGCCGACGACCACTTGGACGTTTGTATAATTTCGTTACATTAACATTATTACAGACATCGACGCATGGAGGCGGTGCGTATTCGCAAAGAGAACCAGATCTACTCGGCGGACGAGAAACGCGCGCTCGCCGCCTTCAGCAAGGAGGAGCGCGCCAAGCGCGAGAACGCGATCCTGGCGCAGTTCCGCGACGTGCTGCAGGCTCGCGCACAGCGCCGCGACGCCACCTAGCCCACACCTACACACAACTACACCGCACGCAGCACACACGCTCTCAATGTAAATACACACTGTATTTTAATTTTTGTTCATACAAAATAAACAGACCCTAAAAGAAGTTTTTAAATTTTTAATAAGTTAACGAACCCCGCATAGCTCGGACAAGTTGATTCTTGGGGAAGGCAGCTTTGCTGCCTGCTTGTTGTTTGAAACCGTCGTCCTTCACGAGTATACATTCATGATGACATCAGAATAGTCAATAATTTAAGCAGAGATGACGAAATGAGTGACACTATGGAGATGAAAAAAATAAAATAGCGAGATACCATAAATAGAATGGTGCACTGTGATAAATGCAATGAATGCGATTAAATTACATTCTCTGTACAACAATTACGGCGTAGTAGTACTTAATTACGGGATGCAATTTTTCAAATGGATGCCAGGCAGCAGAAGTAACACAGAAGCCGGGAAATTGATGTTGAAGAAAGAGCGGGTCCGCGAACTTTTCACGGAGTTATGTGAAGAGTGTAGGAGACTTGAAACGGAGGGAAAATGAAGGAAAAGAAAACCGGATGTGATTTCATCATTCATCCGCATATCGCTAGCGAGCCGCGAATCCCGTACCCTGGTCTAGTTATTTTTTATGTTATCCTCAATTTCTACAGTAACTTGAATAAAAAATTATTTACGCATAATAGTAGTGTTCATTCCGAATCAACTCTTTCACAATATATTAATTTTATTTTTATACAATTTGATGTCATGGAAATAGATAAATATCGCATTATAATTATATGCATGTTGTGGTATTCTTAAGTAATTTTGTATTATGGATTTTTTATGACTTTATATAATGAACATAATAAAAACTATTACGCTTATGTATTCAGTCTGTTCTTATGTAGCCAAATCTCTGCCGGGTTTTTTGCTACTGGAGCAGTCCGGAAAGGTACCACCGCAGCTCCTGCTTCTGCCGCCAAACAGTAGAGTGTTGGTAGCTAGTGTAATTATTGGAGCAACGGGACTTGGCAGCTCCTGCTGCGAAGCGACGTGACGCTGTGTGTAATGTTAACTGGTGCCACATTATCATCAGAGAGCATATTATATGCCATCGTTGCGTGTCTCATTCGTCTCATCGCAGAATAAAAATAATCATTTATTAAATGGTTTACTTTTTTTTCTAATAGTTTATCAGTGCTAGAAATACTAAGTTAACATAGTTCGCCAAACATTCGTATATTTTCTTATGAATAGATCTGTGCTGACATCCCGTGGAAAATATGGATAATTTTTAGATTAGTGTAAAGTCTAAGTGAATTTCATCTAAAGTTATGATGTGCTGAAAATCGATTATCAATAAATGTTGATAGAGCGTCATATATTTATTTATTTACGACTTCATTTTACGCGACATTGAGGTGTATATGGGCGCAGTATCGGGGACTTCACTGCGACTCGTACATGGCGAGGCGCGAGCGCGTCGCTCGCAGCTCAGCGGCCATCTGCTCGAGTGCGTGCTGCGCGGCGGCCAGCCGCTTGTCGCAGCTGCAGGCACGGCACTCCTCGCTGCGACCACTCGCCTTCACTGTATCGTCTCCCTCTTGAAAGCCCGCGCTTCGTGGGTTCGCTGCATTCAGTGGCTCCGTCTACCGGACGAAAACCGTTGCGTGAGGATATCTTTCTTTAGAAGAAGTTGGATAAAGTTTAGTTTAAGGTTTGTGCCGCGTTGTGCCTCACCTCTGCGCCGTTCCACGTGCCGCATGTCATACTTCCAGTAGTGACGAGTTTCTCGAAGTTGCTTTTGTTCATGATGATCTTTATGGGCGGGCGCTGCAGGATCTTTTTTTTAACCCTAGCGTCAGATACGGCTTTGGTTGGCATTATTTTCGCTTTGGGGGGCAACGGGACTATCTTCACTGACTGAAATTTTTAAATCGAAATACATAATAAGTAAGTCTGTACGAGTGTTGCAACTGAACGAACTCGCGACGAACTGCTGATTGGTGTTGTATCTCTAATTAAACAAGTGCCTGGGTTCAGGCTCTCGTTCGTGCACTGGAAACCGAAAGAAGAAGCATCGCAACTGGTGCCGCTCCAGAGAAAACTATTATGATTACTGTTACGCATGCATTCAGTATGAAGCGGTTTCAATATATGTAGATATACGTTCTGTATAATACGACAAAAATAAACAACTGTTACCGACACGTAAGTCCTGCGGATTGATAATCTTCCTCGACGCCGTGGGCAGCGCGCTCAGCGCCCTCAGGTTGTTGAGTGTGTATACCTTGAGGCCTGCGCGGGGGGGCGACTTCACCGCCTTCGTCGTAAGAACAACCCCAGCCCCGTTAGTGCTCCCACTCTGACTTCTGCTCACATCGATACCGTCGGCGCCGACTCCTTCGGTGCTATCGAGTGTTGTAGATTTGTTCACTGTAGTTGGACCGTCGTTTGATTTCACGCCTATGTTTTCACATGTTTTTACATTCTTCACAGAAGAGCCGAGTGAATAGTTCGCGGAGCCGCTCTCTTTCAACATCAGCTTCCCAGCATCTGCAAACATGTGGCTGTGATTGCTTGCCTTCCATTTGAAGTATTGCAATCCATATGCAATTTTAAAAGCAGTTGAATTAATTTCTTTGACGTTTAGAGTCAATCCTATAACAGTCTATGCGCTGACGAGTGCACAAGAACTAATTCGCCGTTTAAGTCGCACGATCAAATAAGGATGATTTCATGGCTCGGCAACCTGCAGCTTGCAAGCGAAATGTGGTCCTTTGGTTCCATAGGCAAATATTATTTATATTATAAAAATAAAAATCTTTCCGAATCGATTAGTGAGTAATGGACACCATTTCTATACTTGCTTTTCACCACACCTCACTTTTGACACACATCGTCACCATCTTCAGGGCGTCGTCTTTGGATATTTTTATACATAGGTTTCAATTCACTCTATTCATCAATAATTTAGAGGCAACATATAGTTTGCTGCATCAAAAGAAGCTATTAAGTTCAAGTTAATCTGAGTCGTCAATAGGTGTTTTAAAATTCAATTAAGAAGACAAGTGATTATATTATAATACCACACGCACGCACGCACGCGTATGTCTGTGTGTATAATTTTCTTTATTTAAATATTGATTTTATAATTTGTGGTAAATATAACCTAGCTGTAATCAGTAGATGTCATGTACGAGGGGCAATTTTTATATTCACGGAATGAGCGAAGAAGAAGTCGAGGAGGCAGTTTCGGCGTAGTTTTTTATGAGAGTATAAATAAATTAATTGAAAGATGTGAAAAATGTATCCGTCTTGCAGGTAAAAGAAAAATAATT
>DWIB01000249.1:0-11624 GCA_018248155.1 Cressida cressida
CACGCAACAAGTTATTCTCGATACCGATTTAACTAGTACATAGAGTGGTGTTTTGTATTAAACACAACCAAACGCCCGCGATCCCCGCAACCCCCGCGACCCCCGCGACACTTCCTGACCGTTTCAAATGGATACAAAAAGGCGTTTACAATTTAAACTCTATTCCAATGAAGTTCCTCGCTCCGTGACCTTTCTTTCTAACTTTATTTTCTTTCCAAAGGGACAGTTAGTAGATTAGATATGACCTTTGCCTGAGTCACATATCAAATTGTTACAAAAATATATAAATCCAAGTTTAACGACCGAAAGTTGAGTTTCGTCGTGTATCGAATGAGAGCCGCCAGTACGGGGCTACCGTATGCAGTACTCGAAAACGAGTTCGCGCGATGCATTTATCATTTCATTGTCAAGCACTTCTTTTACCTGAGAGCAAACTCTTTCTCGTTTAAACGGCTTTAATATCGCGCGTAACAATTTCACGGCAACGTGTCTCCAAAGGAACCAGGTTGCAGGAAACGCAAGATTAAAGTGTAAAGGTGCAAGCAGCACACTAGCGTCTGTTTAAATATAGCTATAGTACTGGCATAATTAAACATTTTATTTCCTTTTTTTATCTTAATATGTTAAAAGCAATAGAGTCGCGGATTGGTAGTGCTGCAGAAGTTGTTCTTTAAACACAACGCATTAAGTACGTGCTAACTTGTGATCAAATGAAGAGTTTTAAGTTTATCCTAATATTAACATACCTTTTGTAGGAGCTGAAATGTAGATTTTGTACAACTCGCCAAATTGTTCATTGTGCATATTATATTCCACGTTTTATTCGTATTTGTGTCGAGAAATTGAGATTAAAATATTATCTAATATAAAAATTAACTATTTAAGCAAATCAAATAACCGCCAAAACTAAAACTGAAGTACTCCTCGGCGAGTAATCTGGAAACTGATTAGTATTAATGGCGAAGGGTTATCAGCAAAGCGTTCGCTAAATCAATTAATTGAATTATGTAAAGCCACGTCTCAATTCGTCCGACATCCCCGGCGTGTACCAATACGCCCTACCCGCCCCTTGAGCTGGAGCCCCGGCAAGGTGGATTTAATTAACGCCTTCGGGATAATTGATGGCATATTGGCGATCGCCGTTGTAGGGTTCCACTCATCGCTGAGAGGCGCGGGCGGAGACCTGCTCCTGCTCCTGCTCCTGCTCCGTGGTGGTCGAAACGCAAGCCTCATGGTAAATTATGTTTGGGCTACAGGCGGCAGCTGAGCTATTAACTTAATGAAAGGTTTTATTTCATTAGCTTGATGGATAGTACATGTTATTAATGTATAATAGACAAAATCTGTCTTGTTTCTCTCTCTTGTTTTTAGACCGGACATGTGTAATGTGGTGCAGTGACAAACCTACCGACTGCGCCAAATTGTTATGTGGGCAGTGATACAACTCGTTCTTTTTAATATTACTTTTATTATTAAATAATTATTAAGTACATTTAGAGAAATTAAACATTATTTATTAAGATTTAGGAAAAACTTAAATTATATAACCCAATGACGGGCAGAAATTGAGATACGTCTACATTGTTTTGGAGTCGATAACAGAATCAGTCTCTTCACATAATATTGCGTATTTATACACTCAAGCAAATACAATAACAAGGAATTTAATATATTATTATTAAAACTTACAGGTGTTTGATTGGAATGTAAAATAATAACAAAAATTGTATTTTTTTCCAAGAATTCCTATTTTAAAATAAATGAATCAATATCAAGCTTGCAAGTGTTCGATGTTGGCTTTCTTCCAAAAATTTGAATGTAAACATGACTGGCTTTATAACACACGTTTACATGAGTACCATCAGTTTCAAAATGTGTAGTTAAAGTCATCAGATGTAAGAGTATGTTGTAAAGTGCAAGTTTTTTTTTTAATTATTGACTCGTCTCTCGTGGACCTTACTAAGTCTACGTGCGTGGACTAACTCGTGCAGGGCGTTGATATCCTAATATTCTATTTTCATTATCACCCTTCGTCCGGACTTGATCACAACTTCACCTAGAGATTTTAAGTATGTGATACGCGTACTCATTTAAGAATGTTATTACATGTATATAAATTTTTTAATAACAATATATCCGTTCATAATTCGTTATAGTATTAAACTTGTTCTTCCCCGTCCTTAAAGATTTTAACACCGTTCAAAAAACTATTTAGCTGCCTACGTCTTTTTTTAATTAACTAAGCTACTTAAACGAGCGTGACCTTAATCTGATAGTTAATTATATGCTCACCCATGACAACGTGATTCTATTGTAGTTAGAATGGTACACAAGATACCACACTGCGCTCGCCGCTCCGGGACATAAGATGTTGAGTCCCGTTTCTCCGGTAATTATACTAACTTAATGTTTTCGTACTACGGGTTAGTAGTGGAAATAGGTGCTGCAGTGGTATCTCTCTAGCTAGACGGTCCCCTGTAACTAAGACCCGCTAGGTAGAATCTACCTAAAAACAATGTCGTTAATTTTTCTACCATCCATACCTTCAAACAAAATTATAAAAAACAGTTGAGTCTAATACGAGATAAAACCATAGTTATTTTGAAATTAAAAATAAACATTACGAACAATTTACAACTACACTAATACTACAATATGCCTATAATTACAATTAGTTACAAAAATATTATACGAAGACGATATCCAGGACTCCGATTGAATTGTCAGCAGCAAATAAATGACACGTCTGCAGCAGTGCGGTGCTATTGTTAACATTAATAATAATTATTTTTACGCGCGCGCGTGTGTGTGTGTGTGTGTGTGTGGTTGCTATGGAAGGGTTCACTTCTAATTTAACGATTTAATTGTACAAGTAACCTCTAACCGGGTTCAACCAAGCGTTCGCAAAACACTGTATGATTGAATATACAACAAAGGATGAATAGTGCAGAAAGGATTGTCGTTACAAAAAACTCGGTTCAGTCGAAGGTCGGAGTAAATTGGTAAAAAGTTTAATTGCAATATCGTACAGCATTAGCGGCGACCATTTGTAACTGTGCTCACGCGCACTGCAGCTGTGGCTGGCACCGGCTGGCACCGGCTGGCACCGGCTGGCACCGCCCGGCGCACGCGGCTGCGCACCTGATGCTCAGATCTCAAATCAAATCGAATTTACAATTTATCCCGACTGAATAAGGTTACGGATTTGGTTGATGAACATGTTGGTAATGGAAACGTGGACAATGAATTTCGACTTACGCCGAACAGTACAGAGTTGAAAGTAAGGGTAAAACAAAGGCCGCGTGCGAACGCAACGGAGCCGTCTCTTCAACCGATCTGCTCGGTGCAGACGTTGTCGTCGGGCGGGCAAACGTTATCGCGTACGCATTACAGAACGAGAAGACAGTCGCTCGGACAGCTTTAGCTCGAACAAGTACGTTGGTTACATTGTGGTTGGGTACAACGTGTACGTGTGCCGATAAGCGCGGCGCACCACGGGCTTTGGATGTGGCGTTACTGTGTTTCCTTTCCACATATTTTGTTTTCCGAAAGGAAAAAATAATATGATATACATATAAGACAGTGTTCCGTTGAACTACTCCAAAACCTTTTTTTGTCAATTAAAATAATTAACCGAGCTACAGTAGAATTCAAGACACCCAGGAATGTACGTGTACTCAAAACTCAGAAAGAACTAGAAAAGAGAAAGAAAAAAAGAAAGAACCTAGAAAAACTTTGCTTTTTGTTGTTTTAAGCACTGAGTCCGGAACTATTCCAAATTTTCCCGATATGATGGATTTACTAAGATTTATCTACGCAAAGGCTGTCGACGGCACAACGTACAATCACATAAGGCAAAACGTATGCTGCTCGCCAGACTCTCCCTCGCAGTAGGACGAGACAGAAAGCTTTTGGAATTACTCGCGGTACATATACCGTAAATGAAATGTAATAAAAGATCCTGCGAACGTAAACCAAACAGACATACGCTCATGACACGGCCACCAAATATTTTACTCTTAACGTCTGCTTCGCTAGAACTTATATTACATAACAATATGAACAACAAACCTAAACATCTATTCATATTTTTCATTTTCTCCCGAAGATGGGTTAGCGATCGTTTTACAAGAATTTTATTTATTATTATAATTGAAGCCCAGTATTTTAATAATCTTCAAAAAATTCTTCTAGAAATAAAATTTTGGAAGTCATAGTAAAGTATAAAGTAAGACAAGTCCAAATGAAACGATTAATAAATACTTAAAACTGTACAAGTTAATGAATATCTCCTTAACTAGACTGGATGCCGAGTCACTGCCTTTTAGGGTTAAGGTTAGTGAGGAACGAGTATCTCTCGAGGTGGACAACTCTGTGTCTTTTTCATTAAAAAACGAATAGATACGTGGTATGATGAGGTTTCGCAATACAGATCGTCGTTTCCCTGCGATTGCGTGCAGCAACGCTCGGCCGCCATTGATGCAATTCAACGCTAGTCATTAGTTCCAGTTTGCGTAACGCTCCCATACGGAGCTTGCCTCGACTCGGAACATAAACATTACTAAATAACACGATACATTAGTTCTTAGGCTTCTGAGTAATAGACTTTACAGTACTAACCTACCTACATGTGAGTAATCTTTTATTTGTGAAGATCATTCAGTTGCACAGAATTTATTCTAGACAACCTTTTACTGGAGCGGTAATTTGTTAGGGAGAATAACAAGGTAGTAACGTAATTTACAAAAAGATTATATAATTATATTAGTAGACGCTATTCACATTGCAAATAAGATCTGTTTACTTATACGTTACTTCATTAATTAGCGGTATATGTAATAATAAGCACAACATTGTACTCCCATTGTACAGTTTACATTATTCGCGTATAAAATGATGTTATATTTGTCTGAATGTGGGCGCTCGTCTCCGAAGGGCTGTAACCTGTTATTCTCTAACATTTTCTTGCCCTTTTCAAGAACATACTCTTAAAATTATGTCGGCAAAAGAAATTTTAGCATGTTGGGGGACAAAGAAAAATAAGGTTGAAGATCGTAAACCATGTGTTCGTTCATCATAGAATGAATGAGTCGTAGACGTTGCATTAAAAAATGATAACGTAAATAATAGGTCTACCGGAAAGTTCTATCCTCTTTTGACAACATCGGAGATCGCAGAAAGGCTTGATTCAGCTCAACAAACCATTTCCCACCATATTTGGAAACTGGGGTTTGTGTGGAAGTATTCGAGATGGGTGCCAGCCACACAAGTTAAGTGAGAAGAGTTCGAATGACTGAATCAGCATATGCACATCTCTGCCTGCGCGCAACAAAATCGAACCCTTCTTTGACCGGATTACAACTGGGGATGAAAAGTGAATTATCTATAAAAACATCGTAAGAAAAAGGGCATATTGTGAAACCGGAAAACCTGCCCCTCTATCTCTAAACCGAAGTTGAGCCTGAGCAAGAGAATGTTGTGTATATGGTGGGACATTCAAGGACCAATACATTTTGAGCTGTTGAAATCAAACGAAAGGCTCAATTCGGAGAGGTACTGTCAGCAATTGGATAAATTAAAAACAGCACTCCAGGAAAAGAGGCCGGCGACGTTCAATAGGAACGACATCATACTGCTTCATGACAATGCCAGGCCGCATGCTGCTTTGGGGACTCGTCAGAAAGCCGCAGAGCTAGGCTGGGAAATTCTGTCGCATCCACCACACTCCCTGCACCATTTGATTATCACTTGTCCTTACAACATTTCTTGCGAGGCAAACAATTTAAGAACGAAGATATTAGACAAGCATTGCTTCAATTTTTGGCCTCTAGAGAATAGACATTTTTTTTAAAATGGCATATACAATATCCATCACGCTGGCAAGAAGTCATAATTAATAATGGCAATTATATTTTTCAATAAAGTTTATCGAAAGTATGAAAAAATGTATTCCTTTGTTTCATTTAAAAACGGACAGAACTTTCCGGTAGACCTAATAGATGTTTCAAAATTTTATTAAATCAATACCTTATATAAAAAATTGCCGGATGTCCACATGGATTAGTGATTCTACTAGCTACTACTCGTCTACTATACAAAACACAGGTATTGATACAAGCTAATGTTTAGTTTGTTAAAGTATACAATCCGCGCATCGTTTCGAGAGTAACTGTAAAATTTATAATAGTGAATAAAACATAATGGCTTAACCATAAAACGAATTCAGCGATTGTTTGATTGTGCGCAATGTTTATGTACTGCCAGTTGTTTCAATTCAATTCACTTGTAAATTAGTAATCCGCAAAGGTTAGTCTATGAGTCAGTTTTCTTGTAAATTATCGACTGTAATTTCACCCGCATACATCTAAATACAACTTTTCAAACTAAATTTTTTTTGTGAATATTTCGCATACGTACAAGAAAACTGTACAAGATCGAGTAATAACGAGTAGACACTTTTTTAACGCTGAATATACAAATGTACTGGTGCTCGAAGTCTTGAAAAAATATATTCAAAGTCTGCGGTGAGATGAAACATAAATCAACGTCGCGGTCTCAGAGCTCTCAAAACCTATAAAGAGGCTGGAGACGCCCGAAAGCGGAGAACAAGAGCACAGAGAGCACAGAGAGGTTAAGAGTGACGGGAGTGAGGGGGAGTGAGAGGGAGTGAGAGGGAGTGAGGGGAGTACTGTAGGAGGGTGCACTCGGGTTGTTCAACTTATGATAAGACGTCAGACGCGCAGCCTCCGCGCGGAGATGTCCCCGAGATGTCGCGGACTGCAAGACGGCGGAGGCCGCGGCTCTCAGCACACAATGCTTATCTCTTGACTTAGATTATAAGGAACTTTAAAGCATTCATCGGTGTTATAAAACAATTTATAATTTCATTTACTATAATTAATCAACTCTAAGTATATTGCATAATGTTGTATTGTACTTCAATAGTACTCAATTGCACTTAAATGACTATCACCTCGTTATTTAATTTTTTCTAAAATTCTTCCATTGTGTAGTCCCGAGGAAATAACGCAAAAAGAGCATGAGATCTCAACTTAAAGGTGTTATTTAAAATAGTAGTGATCAGAGTGAACATTCGCGCAGTTTGTAGCTTGCGCCGCACCCGCCCGAGCTGCTCCCCGTCTACTGTCACTTCTTGACGCTGAAGCCCACTCGTGTTATGAAAAATAAACTTCAGTTGCTCGAAACGCCACCCGCCGCCGCAGCCGTAATAACCTTGTTACTGCTCACAATAACAGGCTGCGAGTGCTGCGATTGCTCCGACTCTACGATTTCATACAATGCGGCGGCGGAACGTCGACAAGTTACGCATTTATTATGCTACTAAAATGTCCCTCACATTAGATTTAGTCGTTAAGTCATTCCTCTTAGACGGATCACATTTTTACACATATTTATTTAATTGAAAAGTCGTAAACTACCACTTTAAGATTACAATTGTCCGATGCACTCACAAACTTCGGAAATCACATTTGTAATCGTAGGCCAGAAACTACAGCACGAACCTAATGTACTTAAAGACAAATCGTATCTAAATTTTATTCAGGTAAAATAATATCCCATACATCCATTTCCCTAAGTGTATAAATTGGAAGAAACTAAGTTTCAATGAATCTCTTTTGCTGGATGAGTTATTAGAATTGTATTGAGCTCTGCAACGAGAGGCTCTACATACTGGACTCATAAGCAGAATGCTATTGAGTAGCGTCAACAAGAGATGAAGCAATCTCTTTACACGTGCGCCTCTCTGGATAGGAGTTCATCCGCGTGTTCGGGACGAATCCGCAGCCGGTGCGCGCCGACACGCGCCGACACGTGCCGACACGCGCCGACACGCGCCGACCCATCCTGTTACTAATGGTATTCAACATTATCGCCCTCTGAAACGATAATACAGGAGAGACTTTGATCCCAAGATTAACCCAAATCTGAAAATGCATCGTTTTGTGAATTTGGGTTTATTAAATCTTTGAATTGCATGTGCTGATTGAGTTATTAACCTATTACGGCTGTGGTGTCGATCCATGTTTCTATAAAATAAATATTGTATTTTGATGGTGAACAGCTATTAATAAATATATGGAGCATTGGCCATTACCAGTATTGAAACAATATTAAGCAAATAACTGTTACGTTACAAAAGTTTAACCGCTCTTCAATGAAAGGTCAGTTCGCTTCGAGAATCCCTAAATCGCCACGCAGGAACTTCAAAGGATAAAAGATAGACAGCATTGAATATATTTACATGGACTCTGAAATATTTTTATTCAGCACATAACCCTTTAAAATACACAGACTGAGCCCTGAAAATAGGCAAAAGCATTTCAGTAACGCCTACGATCGTTCATTCAAGTTGTTAACAATCATGTTGAACAAGTAGAGAATTATTTTAAAACTTAGTGTGATAGCTAAGCGGGTTCATGGAGTGATTATGTCTAGACGAGCGAAATATATCTAACTATTAACATATTTTATAACCTTTTCCTATTTAGTCACTTTAACCTCGGTTTCATTTGGGTATTACGTGATCTTAATGAACTCGCATCCTCCTACAAGCTGTTAAATATTAATCTTTTAAAATTTCCTTTTCTTCACGTGCAAAGTAAATCCGCGCTTCCCAGCACACACACACACGCACGCACGCACGCACGCACACGCGCACGCGCACTCACACGGGGTGTAACGAAGTCGCCGCCGCTGCACATACTGTTAGCTACTTGTTGCGTGCAACGCGACGTTTCTCGCAGAGCACACATCCCATTACATACACTTAATATATTTAAGTTAATTAATAGATATTAGATATCCGCAATGTTCATATAAACGTTTATAGGATTAGTAGATGTATTTTAGTAACTAGTTAATTAACGCTATAATTAGACATTATGAAAAAGCGCAGCGACAACACTGACCTAAACAAAGATCTCGTTATCTGTTCACTTTGCAGCAGACATCTTAATCGAATCGAAATTTTGTAGTTTGTGGTTTATTAAATGACGGTTTTGCATAGAAACAACAGCTGTTTACTTAATACCAGAGCATTATTATTATTGGTGATGGCAAGAGCTCGTCGGCGGCGCCATTTTATGCGCGTAGTTAAAATCGGTGCTGGTTTCAGTGTTCAGCTGTAACTATCTGACATCAGGTCGTCGCCGCCAATAAGCGAATGCATTTAAAGAAACGAATTTTATGTTTCGCCTAACGGCTATACAAATTACTACAATTGTAAGAGTATTTCAAGATACTACTCCTGCTTACAGTTTGCAGTGATCAAGGCATTATTTCCTCTTGACCCCTGCTATCGTATTGCACATTGCTACGTGTGCAGAAGTTAATCTATCTGAATCTAGTATTTACTTTCATTTATATGTATAAATATCCAATACTCTTCTATCTTGTTTCTAATACTCAAAAGTAGTAAAAACAATGATCACTATAAATGTTTGCGTAGTTGAAAATATTATTTTCGTGTATCATTGGTTCATCACATCACACCACAGAACGGAGAATAATAGCTTTTGATATTTCTGAGAAAGGATCTCTGATTTGTAAAATGATTATACGCATAGGATAATAAATTTTTACTTCATTTCATAGTTAGAATTTTCATCGAGATAGTTGTGCAAAAACTGTAATAGCTGTTGAAAGTCCGAAAAGCATAATCTTAACAAAAATTGATCGTAAGCTTTCGCAGCAGGCTCCGGAGATAAGTCCAAGGATATTAATAATTCATTTCATCAGAGCGCTGCCGCCGTGTCCTGCTGTCCGGGAGCCCGCGAGTGGAGCATGTGGCTGCTGGCGGGAAGTAAGAACAATTACGTAGTGAAACTGTGCGCATTCTACTACGGTGTTGTTTCTTGTTGGGTCAGACATCAATAGGTTCTCGTAACGTTTACATTTGCGAGATTTTTAATTATTCTTACGTGCATAGTATTGCTAAGTAGCACAGTACTGCACGGCTGCCGGAGCCCAGCAGACGGCGCCGCCGACCGATTCTCACGTTCTGTTTAAATGCTAAATTTAAGTGCATACTATATAAATAATATATGTGTAAGCAGATGTTAACTGACGCTGTACCGCAAACTTCATCGATGTATTTTTTTTTCGTTCACAGTAATTAATGAAAATGCAGCCTTATTTAGGAAATACACAACAGGACATTGTGCTCGTTATCTTGACACATGATTTTAAGTCTCGTCACTCCGGTTATTACAATACAACAAATAACTCATCTCTAGTGATTTAGTTTTATTCCCTCCAAACTGAAATGCATTAATGTCTGCACAATACTTGGTGGCGGAAATATTCCACTACGATACCTTCCGAAACGGTCTTTTGGATCAAACATTTTCTAAGGGTTAAATAAATAAGGTACAATTTTCACATATAGATGAAATGTGAAATTAATACTTAAATAGCTATCACAATATTATTTTTATTAGTGGAGTAATCGCGTGATGTTAACCAACAGAGATATGGGATATAATAATACATAGGCAGCAGTCAGTGAATGTGTATACGTTATGTTATATGTGATGTTATAGCCGCAGGCAGAAAAATCATTGCGCAGCCGGTGGTAAACATTATATGTAATTTTCTCAAGGTTGCTGTTAGTAGTTTCCTGACAGAACATACGTGTAAGTATTACCACATTACAGTAAACTATTCGAGCGGATGGGTCGGCGGCCAGGCCTGCGGTCGCGCGGGAAAAACTGCAATTATGTCGCTCATTAAGTTTTTGCGCAGACCCCGTCACAAAGAGTTCTCGCCCTCATGGCAATACCTTTTACTTTTAATTATAGTTTACATTTTTTTTAACTTGAAGTAAAATAATATTTCACTAACCGACGCCAAACCTAAACGTAATTACGTCGCTAAGGGGAGAGTATAATTACAATAGTATATAATACACATATTGATTATACATTAAAGCGCTCATGTATTTCCTGACAAACCTGTGCCAGATTGCACTCGTCGTCTAGAGTCTGTAGATACGAGTAAAACGATATTTCGTCTTATTCGTTATACGAAGGCAGTTAAATTGTTCGACTTACATGAATTTGCTCTTTGTACCTAGTCAGTAGATGCATATTAATTAATAAACCAATTGAATTATTTGTGATCGATTACACGGCATTAAAAATCTGGTGGATTGAATACATCTATTCATTTTTTTTGCAAATCAACCTCAATCATTAATTAGCAGCCGCAGCAAACCGAGTTCCTGTGAGGCTCGGAATGTTCTATTTCCGATGTATGCATGGCCTTCCGACGCTATGGGATCCTTCGCCAGCGCCCGCGCTCGATGAACAAATGAGTAGCGAGTTCGAGTCCCGGTTCGATTGTTTCCCTGCAAACGTCTTAATTAACTGCAGCGGACGGCATTGTATGCCCCGGGGGCAGACGGGGGCAGACGAGGGCGGCCGGGAGCGGCCGGGGGCAGGCGGGGGCAGGCGGGGCAGGACGAGCGGGAAAACAAGCCTTCCTGTTTGCACTGTCATGTCGTGTCGCTGCTAATATCTGTTTAGCTATCATTTAATGATGTAAGCCAGTATATGCAGGTATGAGTGGAATTAACATACAAATACGAATCCAAAACAAGAGTT
>DWIB01000250.1:0-11608 GCA_018248155.1 Cressida cressida
AATGCGTTGTGTGGTTCTGTAGCTGCAGCTGCTGTTGACGGAGTACTTAGAGATTGAGAGTGTGACGCTGGCTGCGCAACGAGCGGGCGGCGCGGCGGGCGGCGCCAGCGCTGCCGGGGAGCTGCAACCCGAGCTGCGCGTAGCCGACTACTTTGCGAAGAAACGGCCGCCCCGCCGCCGCGGCAAGCTGTTCCGGCTCGCAGGTGCGTGTGTCCCGTGCACACCGTCGTTGCGTGCGTGTACGAGCTAACCGTGTGCGCGTTGCGTGTACACAGCGGAGGCGCCGAGCAGCCCGAGCGGCGCACGTCGGCAGCGCTACCCACTGGTGTGCGCGCCGCGGCCCGAGCTGCTGCATGCGGCGCTGCCCGCGCTGCACCCGCTATGTGCTCACATCGAGTCAATGCCCGGGTACGAACTCCTCCATTTGCTCACATCGACATTGTCAATTAGCATTATATTTGATTATGCTGAAACAACATACTCTCGCTCATCTATCCCTCGTGCGATGACAGCGGGTGCGAGGCAGGCGGGGAATGCTCGCTGCGCGCCTTCATCACGGACTACGTGCGGTGGGGCGAGAGCGAGCGGCTGGTGCGGCAGGCGCGCGCGGCCATCGACGCAGCCACCCGCGCGCCGGCCGCCTGGCGGGAACGCGCCGTCCCGCCGCAAGCCGCGCCGCCCGCCAGCACGCACGCCGGCACGCACGCGTAATAACTTTTTTAATTGAAAACATGAATCGTCACCAAAAATTTGCGTTATATCCTATGCGAACGCAAGGCGTGTATTTGTGTATGTATGACGCAGGGAGCGGCGCGTCGTGTCCGCGTGTGCGGTCCAGTGCTGGGAGGCGGTGGCGGAGTGCGCGGCGGGCGCGCGGCGGTGCGGGCCGTGCGGGGGCGGCGCGGCTCTGGGGGCGGTGAGCGGGGCGCTGGCGGCGCTCGGTGCGGCGGCCCGCGCCGCGCACGCCCGCCTGCAGCCCCCGCTGCCCGCCCGCGCCGCGCGCTGGCTCGCCGACGACGACATTGTGCGCTTTCTGCAATCGCTGCCCAACTACCGCGCTGCGCACGGTTCGCCCTCTACACACCCTACGAATACACAGCAGGTCTGGCGCATCTCTTTAAATACTTGAATATTGAGTTGTTATATACAATGGTAGAAAATTAAACATTAAGAGTGACAGATGTTGCCACCGTGCAAACACTTAGATGCACAACGAACACCGAAAGTTTCACGCGTGCACCGTCAGGGCAGTCGAGCACATAACAGCAACACTTCGCCTTTAAATAAATCAGCGACTCAATGGTGTTCTGGCTGCCTGATTATTTGAAATAATCATTTTATTTCAGACCTTCATTTTCAACACTGATTATCGACACAAAAAATTTTTACTAGACACAAAAATAAGTCGAAACTAAAGAGACTGGCTCGAGTAACAGGATCAGTCTCACGCCGAATCTCTGGTACATTATGGGCGAAAGAGCTTCAACTTGTTGAAACTGTTCTAGACCGTCGATCTCTGCGACTAACTTTGAATTAAAATTTGGTATCTTTTTTTTCATCTCTCTTAATTACTCGTCAGGATGTTACTGTAGCTATGATAAAAAAAAATACTTGCCATTACGTTCGGTGTGTGGGCGCGTAATATATAATTCGTAACGATATGATTCTACCGCGGATCAGGATCTGCAGCAAGCGTACGAACGTGAAGCGGAAATCCTGGGCGCGAGCCTCGGCGACGGAGAGGTGAGCCACCGCGAGGTGGTCGCCGACGTAGCCGTGCTCGCCGACGTGGCGCTGCTCTGCGAGAGCGCGGTGAGTACAGTGCGTGCGGTCGCTCTCCGTGCACGACTATTCAATAATTGCTATGTGATCGGACGAGATTTATCTGCGATATTGCAGGAGTGGCTGAGCGGCAAGGTGAGGACGCTGGCGGTGGCGTCGGGCCAGACGGGCGGCGCCGCGCTGAAGTTGCCCGATAAATTCATCGGCGAGGTCGCCTCCGCCGCAGCCGCCCTCGAGGATATCTCCCGCAAATGTCTTCTGTTTCTACATTTGGAGGTTCTTTATTTCACAGTGCTTAAAATGAAATCGGCAAGCTAAAGCTAAGCTTCGTAACAGATACATTTGTAAAGGGGTAATCCTTGAAATTACAGTTGCGCATAGAGTGTTTCCATTACCTGGGGCAAGAGGAACGCGACGCGGGCGCCGGCGCGCAGCAGGAGGCCGCCGCCGGTGCGGGCGGTGCAGGCGGTGTCGGGGGCGCAGCGCAACTCGCCGCCGCACTGCTCGCGTTCCACGAGCGCGCCGCCGCGGTGCTGGCGCCCGCACGCCGCTCGGTCAGTGTTCTCGTCGATCAAAAGCATGGATTTATTATTGAATCTCCATGGTTGTATCGTATCGCAGTGTATGTAATGTGACATATATTTAGTACGTGATGAACGGGCTCGGAGAGATGATGTCCGCGGCCGTAGTGTGGCGCTGGCAAACGGAGCGCGGCGCGGCGGAGGCGCACGCGCAGGCGGCGGGCGCGCGGCTCGCGGCGCTGCGCCACTGCCTCGCCGCGCTGCATCTCCCGCACGCCGGCCTGCATACCGCTCACGCCTACCTGCACCTGCTCGCCTGTACACCCGAGGTGAGACCCGGAGTTGCCGTGTTACTGCGTGGTGTACTCTCCGCTGGTATTTGTCACACTACTGACACTAGGTTTCTATGTTATAGGAGATAATAGCGTCGGTGCGTGAGAAAGGTCCGCAGTTCTCTGAACTGGAGTACTTGAATGCTTTCAAAGTGATCGGTGCGCGGCGCGGGATCGGCGCGGGGGACATGCGCGCACACCTGCAGCGCCTCGCCGCCGCGCTTGGGCACGTCGGAGTCACCGTTTGAGAAACACCCTCCGTCCTGCTTTGCCATTCAACCGCCCGTATATTTTCAACTCGCTTCTCTCTTCTATGCTACTAAATTTACTTAAATTTTCTATGCTATACGATTGACAGAATCACATCCGCGCCTGCTGCCGCTTTGACTGCGGCTCAACATGTATTTTGTTAGTGTCCGCGTATGTGTGTTTTTATCGAACACTTTTAAGATGAAATAATATAATGTTATATTGATAATAAATAATTTTAAACATTTAATTTTCTTTTATTTGATGTGTTAAATAGCCAATGTTGAACTAACTGGTACTCGATCTATCACGGAAGTTTGGGAATGGCTATACCATGTTGAATACACTGGTTCCCGTCCAATCACCGAAATTAAGCAACGTAGGGTGCGGTGAGTACTTGGATGGGTGGATGGGGCTTGGAAAAATCTCGCGACGATTTTAGACGCCCCAAACCGGTACGTCACCTTTTCGTCGCGTTCCGGGGTCTCCGATGGCGTGGTAGCTTTGGGTTGTGCTTGTGCATGTAATCAACCGCGTTTCTTATTAGCGGGTTTGTGTGGTTGGTGCATTTCCCGAAGTGGACGACAGCGCAGTCTTGGACAAATTGCGCTGTGGATGGTAGTCTTAGGTCGTGGTGTAGGTCGATGTTTCTTTGGAACCGCTCGGCGCAGTGGTGATGCGGGTGAAGCGATTCTAAATGACCTGCAGGGTTTTGAGGTAACTCGGAGCTGCATGCGCGAACACGACCCTCGCATAACTCATTATTGGTCTTATGCAAGTTTCGTATAGGCGCACTTTGTGGTCGAGGCCGAGTTTGCTCTGTGCCTTTATTAGCGGGTGGAGTCTGCCCATGACAAAGGCAGCCTTGTTCCTCACGCTTCGGATGTGAGTCTTGAAGGAGAGTCGGGTGTCCAGGGTGACCCCCAGATACTTGACTTCGTTCCTCCATGGGATGGGGCGGTCCATGATTTCTATTTGTCCGAACGACGGTAGAGGTCTTCCCCTTGTGGAGAAGCAAATAGCCTCACTCTTGTCGGGGTTGATGTCGATTCGCCATTTCTTGAACCATTCACTGAGTTGATTGGTTGCAGCCTGGATATGTGTTCTTTTTCTCACCCTTGTAAATAGCGCAGTGTAAAGTGCAATTTGCACTTTAGAGTGCTTCGGTCTGTCGCTGGCGTATAGAGCGCAGAAAAGTGGAGAGACGCAGGATCCCTGCGGAACTGCAGCTCTTATAGGGCGAGTTGTCGAGAGAGTGCTTCCGACCCTGTAGCGGAAGGAGCGATTCGACAGGAAGGATCGGATGATGGAGACGAGCCTGTCCGGCACCTCGAGAGCGTAAAGTTTGTAAAACAATCCTGCCACGTCAAGGAACACTGCGAGGGTGTCTCGGGAGCGTCTATATTGGAAACCGGAGAGGACGTGTTCCACCAGTCTGTGTACTTGATGATCGCAGGAGTGTTCGGCTCTGAACCCGAACTGTTTATCCGATAGCAGGTTGTTCTCTGAGACGTGTTTCCAGAGTAGCTTTTGTATGATTCTCTCATACAGCTTTCCCATGTTGTTGTTCCTAGGCTTCTTGGGCTTCGGTATACCCGTGACTGTGGCTTCCTTTCAGGTGTCCGGGAAGGCGCAGTTGGTGAGAAGGGTGTTGAATATTGTGGCGGGCAAGCAGACTAAATACGATGGTAGACATTTCAGCACTTTGTTGGAAATGCCGTCGTGTCCCGGGGCAGATCTTGTCTTGAGGCCTCGGATGGTGGTGACTACCTCTGATGCTGTGATCGGATCGAGTGGAGGATCTTCTGGCGGAAGGGCGGATCTGCGAGAGACCTCTTCCTCCACTAACTTGAGGTGGGCGTAGTCGACTGCGGAAGTGGAAGGGGAGCACTGGCTCTCCAGGCAGTCGGCCTTTTCGTCGTCTTCGAATGCGAGCGTCTGCGACGGGTCCTCTTCTCGGCCGAGTGGTGGAATGGACTTTGACTCGGTGATTTTAAAACTTCGAGCTAGGCGCCAGTAGGCGTCTTGTGTTAGCTCTAGGTCGCATAATAACGAGCCCATCGGTCTGAGCGAAACTGTTCGACGCGCCGTTTGACATCTTTTTAGAGACGGCGCAGTTTAACTCTGTTGTGCTCGTTGCAAACTTTTACGTACGTTCGTTTGGCTTTGTTCTTCACCCTTATTATGGATCTGATGTCGTTCGGGAACGCTCCGTAGTAGGGCTCGTTGTCCGATACTTCCTTCGTGGATTCCTCGGTGGCCGAGGATGTGTTGGGTGAGGGAGTCGATAGCTCCTCACGCTGTCGCAGTGAAGTCGATTGTTGGCGGGATCTCATCTAGGTGGTGACACGATGTTTCTCCTTACTTGATCTTCAGTTTTCGTCAGTCGGTGATGCGCTTGGTCAGTGCGACCTCGCTGGAGTTCTGACCCAGTCTGAAGAGCACTGGAAGGTGGTCGGAAGATAGGTCGGTGATGGCTTCGACCGATCTGGTGAGCAGGTTGACGTTCCTCATCAGCGCAATGTCTAATACCGACGGGCGTTGATTGCTGAAATCGGGTAGTCTCGTCGGGGTTGGTGAAGCTGCTATGATGAAATCTAGCTTGTTGGCTAGTTTGGATAGTGGGGTTTCATTTGCGTTGGAATGAAGGGGGTCGACGAGGAGAACGAGGTTATAATTTGCGATCTTTGGGTCTCTCCTGAATGGTTTCAGGAACGTTTCTTGAATAAGGAAGACATCGATGTTGTGATTTCTGACGAATTCGTCAATTTCTTTCTTTTGGTGTAGTAGACCGTTTGCGTTGAAGGTTGCATCGGTGATCGAGTAGGGCTTAATTTTGCTTTGAGTGCCAATTTGTAAGTCTTCGGCGTAGAGTTTGATAGTATGATGGTAGTCGGGCACCACTGGTGACCGTGTTATTAGACTGGGTGGCTCAGGGCTTTCCATGTCGTCATTTTGAGTGAGGATGGCCAGTCGTTCCACGGCATCATCGGTGGCACCCAGCGCCGTCTGCAGCGAGGCCAGCCTGTTGAAGTTAATCCTCATCATGAAATTAATAAGAGGAATGAATCGTTGGGAGCACTCACGTGGTTCCGCTGGAGTAGGGGGTGTTCCCTTGTGCTAAGCCGAGCTTGGTCGTGGCTTCTGCGTTTGAGGGTGGGTTTGGTGTTAACCACCCTGCGGGGGGCCTTTTCGCATCCCTTGTAGTTGGCTGGATGGCCCTTTTGTCCGCACAAGCAGTGGCTTGGCGGGTCCGATGACTCGGGAGTGCGGGTGCAGTCCGCGGTGGCGTGGTCGCCTGTGCATTTAACACAGCGTGGCTTCGCGAAGCAGTGTCGATCTGAGTGCCCGTATAGTTGGCATCGGTGGCACTGGCCGATTATTCCCCTCTTGTGCGGGGTTTCGACGACGATGTTCTGCGAGTGACATAGTTTTGTCACATTGAAGATGGTTTTCCCCTCTGGAGACAGAGGGAGGGTGACGAGGATGAGCGGAACTTCCTTCCTCGTCTTCCTGCTCGTCATCCTGCGTGCGTCGATCACCGGGATTTTCTTAAATTTGAGGTCCGCGACGGCCTCGCTTGTGGGGGTTTCAATTGGGATTCCCCTGATGACTACCCTCAGGTGTTTTTCCTCGGGTAGGGGGTATGTATGGAAGCTCAGCTTGAGCTTCCTCAGGTGTTTGGTTACTTGACGGGGGTCGTCAGCGGTAGCCGGATGGATGCGGGATACCCTGCGCTGTGTTTTGCGCCTTTGGGCAGTTGATTTTCTTGGTGTTGCACCAAGATGAGACTCTGCTCTAAGCTGCCTTGTCTTGGAGCACGATCGGTGGAGGAGGCTTGGGTCCCTTGACGGGTGCGGTTGCCTCAGAAGTTGTGGGCTTCTCGCCCGAGCACGTGGCCTTTTTGGCTGGGCGCATGGGCTTTTCAGCCGAGCCGGTGGTCCTTGCTGCTGCAGGCTTTTTAACCGGCGCGGGTGCGAGGATCTCGCTTGACGGCGAGCTCCTTGGAGAAGCGCGTCTGTGCTTGCGGGTGACCGGAATGAAGCCTTTGTCTTGTCGGACGATGTTTGGTCCGACGCGTTTTCTACCTCCATGTCGGAGGCGGTCTAGCTGGCGTCGCTTTCCGCGTCCGCTTCGCTGCGCGTGGAAGCCGTGCTTCCGGTGTAGCTACTGGAGCTTGGTAGCGGTTTTGACTTTTTGGATAGTTTTTGCTATTGAGCAGAAGCTATGTAGCGATTCCATAGCTCGGGGCCGAGTGACCGAAGGAATCCGACAATAGCGCTTGATTCGACCAATCAGTTGCCTGCTCCGTTAATGTATCGACACCGCCAGAACCCTTAATTAACATGTATTGATTGATATCATTAATGATTGAATCATTACATTTAGTTAGTGAGTGTAAACGTTAACAGGATATGATATATTATTGTATTAAATATGTCGCAAATAAAAAGGGAACCACACTGCTGAGCAAATGCTGCAAATAGTCGGCTCGCCATCTGTGAGAGGGTGTGAGGACCGGGAGGAATCAAGAGCACATGAAGGTCAGACGAGACGCTACAACAGAAGAGCACAAAGCTCGCCAGGCAGTCGTGGATTAGTCTCCAGCAGCAGCAGTTAGCTAGAAGCTCTCCGGAAGGGAAGAATTGTAGTCTCCGAAAGGGAAGTATCGCGTATATCTTGATCCGATCGTCCTAGGAGTCATGGCGGCTGATTCATAACTGAGTTAACTGTCTGTACAATCACTGTTGTCAGTCCCGTACGCGGACGCCACAGCGCACTTTTTGAATTATTGAGATATACGGATTCGAATTTCCGCATAATTTATGGAGTAGTTTTTATAAAGTATATAACAGTGTATAAATCACTCATAATTTTAACATTTCAAACGCTGACAACACCGTCCACTTCTGTCACTTGAGGCGGAGCGTTCGGTTTGATTTCAAGATGTTCAACTTATAGAGAGTGATTCGACGAAACTGTCGTAAAATTTTATTAATTTTTTAACATCGTTGGCATAACTACAACGTATTTGAAATGGTTGAACGAGAGTTAATTGGTTTAAGAAATCAATGTATAGATAGTTTACTCTCGTGCGTAGAACAAGTCGCAATGTTTTTAAACGGAGAAGAAAAACAGAAAGAGTTTTCTAACCTCCGCTCTTGCGTTCAAGAATATTGTATGTTAGAAGCGCGTCAGAGTGTCGCGGACCAAGCTTTGGAAATAGCGAGGGTAAGATGTTTAATCTCGGTGAACTTGTAACTATATGCTTCCAGTAAATGTTGGATGTGGAAAATACATAATCCCCAATGATCATGATATTATCAAATTGGATATATTTATTTTAAAATAGACATAAACACGAACTATGGCCTAAATTGCTAAAGCTAAGATCTATGCCAATGACTTCTCCCTCACATTTTCTTCATTCTTCCTCCACGTGTGCTTGTGCAGATGAATTTATACCCATCTAGGTTCATTACCAGCATATGAACACCAGATGACCAATGACTAACAAAGTACTAGTCTTTGTTTGTAATCAACAGTTTCCCTTTTATTTCTGGGTTGAAAGTAATTTCTTAAATTTATGTTATCTGGCAACTGTGCAGTTGTTAGTCTTTCTTTCAGTTTACAAAAAGTGTAACTATGTTTATGTATATGAATTAATAAACACACATCATGATATTGGTAACCACGAGGCTAGATATTCGTTAATGGATTAACCTTAAGGGCGGTATGAGATTGCTGAACATTAAAACAAATAAGGCTGTGAGAATGAATTAAATGTAGAAAACTTTTTGACAAATAATGAGTACCAGTTATTCATATTCAGGGCTTCCATAGAATTTTACAAAGCTAACTTGACTTTCTCAGTGTAGTAAGTTAGAATTAGTTTATAACAATACTTATATTTATTATCTTATTGTTTATAATTGCGTTTATAATTATAAATTAAGAAAAGCTTATGTATGGTATTTTTTCCCGCATTGTATGTTTAGTGATTGCTTCTTAAATCATAGAAGAGTTTTCCAAGTCCAGTCCACTGTCTAGTGGTTTTAGAATTTAATATTTTTATGATCTGCAAGAATAGTGTATGCCATTTTTATTTCACCTACCATAACTTGTTACATGATAAAGGGATATGCTTATTTGTTTTATAACAGGCGGAAACAAACACCACCAATGTAGAGTCCTTGCAGGAAAGATTTAAATCCTACTTAAGTAACTTGACTGGAGGTCAGCATGATTTGAACAATCATCCCTACATGATGGAACTGAACAAAAGAATTCAGAATGTTTCACGTGAGTTTATACAACAGCCAATATGTGTGTGATTGCCCCCAAACCACAACTGCATATCCATGTATTTTTTGTTTCAGAAGATCTAGATGAGTCTGACCTAGCCATTACACAAACACAAGAATGTTTTGTAAGTTTAAATGGGATGTTGTCCCGATCCTGCGCTTACTTTGTTTCAACTAGTAATAAATCTAGTTTCAGTGAATTTCTCTTCTTGTTTATTTTTCAGATTGATCCAAATACAATGAAGCCCATACAAGATCCTGTGAAGAATATGTTGTGCGGCCACATTTATGAACGGGAGACTATCATGGAATTAATTAATAAGCGGGAGAAAGTTATATGTCCAGGTTATTAAATCTGAAATTGAGTTCTGCCTATGTCTTCAACAAACATTGACTGAAAAGTTGTACTGCAATGCCCGCTGACATTGGAACTTGAAGTGTCTTCAGGCCATGTTGTTATTCCATAAACCAAGCATGTTCAGTTATTCGCCTCTGTTTCAGCGATTGTTTTTCTTTCTTCCTAGTTGTAGACATAAAAGTCTATTTCACATCTTGGAGGTGGTAAGTCTTTGTTACTAGACCATCAAGGGAGGTATCAGGCTTAACATATTATGTTCTGTAGTGGCGGGCACAATGCGATTGTATTCCATTATAACTAGAGCTACATTGTTATAGGTGAGCCTCTCATTTACCATCAGATTTATTTCATGTCACATAGTATTTTAAAAACATCTTCAAGGACATGTTTCAAGTCTATGTGCAATGTGGTATTAAATGCTAGCTCATTGTATATAATTGAAATTGAATTTTTTACTAGACTATCACTAACGTGCGTGTTCTCTATACTTTCGCCCATTCAAATGTTGATAATTAGTTGATAAATAGATTGATAGGAGCGATGAAATTAGCTAGCTAAATGAGGTCATACTAGTTCGATTAGCAGTAACACTTCTCAACATGTGACTTGGGTGTTGCTACTCAACTGGTAGCAACAGTCGTTACGTTACAGCACCAATTAATGTTAAAAAAATGTCTGTCTGCAGTGGCAGGCTGCGGCAACCGAACGCCACTGGTGACACACCAGCTGTCCAGCTCCGGCGAGCTGCGACAACGGGTGGCGCTCAAGCAGCAGCAGCAGCGCGCCTTGCTCCTTTCCGATCGATCCATCATCGACTTGGACACCAACTTATGAACTTCCAAGTACCGCGAGCCACACTCGCTAACTTGTTACTAATGGATTCGTATAAAAAAGATATTTTTATTTTATTGTGCTGCAATCCATGGATAATGAGCAAAGGTAATCGCATGGATGTGTGATTACATGAGCGCGCTCGCATTCGCAAGATTATGTTGCCCATGGTATGTGAAGAGTAACATGCACCTACACATAGAAAGGAATTAAGATTGATTACTAAAAGTATTTAAAAAAATTAAACAGTCTTTTATATTTATTTTTACCATTTCAAGTAAAGTATTTCAGACGAAGCGACATTGCGGCAATGAAACCAGTAATTGTGACTTAAAAATTTTATTAAGTGGGAATTAATCCATAACAACGCGACGGTGTAAAAGGTATCGGCATTAAGATTTGTAAAGGCCACCTTCCAGCCCCTGTCGGGCAGACGCTCTGCATAAATATTGTTTCCACCTCTCGATGTAAGCAATTACAGTATTTATATAAATTTGGTCCATAAAACTACAATCAATGTGCTGTAACAAGAATAAGAACTTTAAATATTTGCTATGCTTAAACTATTTGAAGCTCTAAACTTTATTATAATGTTAGTTGTAGTTCTGCGATGCTTCACACCTCACCCAGCCACAGGCTCACCCACAAAGGATACCAGACCCAAAAAAATTACCTATCCCTATAACAACCATCCATATAATAACTTTCCATAAATCCTTTTTAGTTCGGTATTTTGTCTTGTCCTTGGTTTACAACTTTCAGTGTAGTGCTACTGAACATAATTAGCGTGGACAAGAATGTGTTTCAGTATCATGAGTTCTATGAATAATGTAAATTTAACTATAGAAAGGTACAAGCAAATTTCTTGATTCTTCCGATTGTTACCAGAAATAGATAAATTTTTTTACAAACAATAGACATCGTCTTCCCTTCCCAAAAGACATTTTTACTGGCATAATAATTATGATGTGAATAATTTGCTTATCGCACGCACGTATTTACATTGATTCGTGCAGTCAGACACAGAGACGCGTTCTCGTCATCGCAGGCAGATGAACAATTTTGATTTAAGATCAGAGTAAATCAATAACTATAAATAACAATAATAGCGCTTACACAACAATGCACGAAAACCGCTGTCTATGTGTTCTGATGCAGCGACAGCGTACAGCGCGGCCACACACCGAGACAAACTGCAGCGCTCACTACATTACACGTGCTAAATACTAC
>DWIB01000251.1:0-11598 GCA_018248155.1 Cressida cressida
GCAATATATACCTGTTTTTTCATTTTTATTTCTTTATTAGGTTTCGTCTCACAATATTTCGCAATTGAAAGGTAGGGTATTACATTTCTTACGTGTTGTGGAATACAGCAAGCAGGAACAAGTCAGGATGTCCTTTGCTATACCACTCCTGCCCCTCCGTTCTTGAAACAATTATTGCGCAAAAAACATTTTTCGTAACAATTTTTTTATAGCGTCTGACGCCTGTAATACTTTTTTGTACCGGTTGTGCTAGAAAATATGTAAAATATACGTAAGGCTATCTAAAAAAAAGTTATAAACTACGATCTATAAAGTTTAGATTATTATCTATTCAAACACTTAGATATTTGACTATTTTATTGTTATTTATTAAAAGGCAAGAACAGTTAACAACCAAAAGATTGATTTCATGAATATACAGACATTTAGATATTTACATGAGAGCCTTTATAAAACTTTACAATATCGGTATAAAACCTTTCATTTCATCAATTCAACCGATCTGGACATAATTTGAAAATAAATAGAAAATTAATAAAAAAATCTTTTTTGAAGGTACATGGATTTAACATTTAAATGAATAAAGTAAAATTTTATATTTAGAATAACATACAAATAAATATAATTTATTTATTCGCAGGTATATTTAAAAAATATCTTAACCGACTCTTCATTGTTATGGATAAGTACGCGACATATATAAATAAAAGCCACAACCCTCACAATGTTTAAGAAGGTCCGTGGCCCAGCTGTTGGAAAATAAAGTAGGCTATTTATTAATATTGTATAAATAAGGCATACGTTAATATGAAAAACATTTCATTACAAATTTTTCGTCGAGTAATAGAAAAATGTTTTAAGTGAAAGGCGCAGCACTTGTTGCGTATTCTTTTAATTAGATAACTGCACGTAAACAGGTTCAGTTATTATATGGACAACACAACAATGCCTGCCGAGCTAACATCTGCTTCCTACACGGCACACATAACTCGATACGCACAAACATGTGATGGATAGATCTAAAATTAGTAAAACCTTGCATGTTAATAACTTTAATATGCAAAAAGATAACAAAAAAATTGTATTGAAAGGCTACACTCTGTTTCTTATTGTTTAATAACCTTTAAATTTTTCTTCTACTATTGGTGCCAAAACTGACACTTAATAGATATAAACTGCCTGAACTCTGCTTACCTTGTAATGCGGAATCCATGATTCGTTTCCATAGCCATATGTTAACAGTTATTATTTAAAACTATACCTACTATTCAAAAGTTTGTTTGAATGAAAGTATTATTCCTTTATAAACAAAGAAGCAGTATTTTGTCACTGACTAAGCTTGGAAAGCAACAAGCTGTTGTTCCGGTTTAAATGGCGCTAGTGTAATTATTGACTTAACAAGACTAAAGTCTCAAGTCTAAGTCGATGATCATGTTTCAAGTAAACAAAATACCAATGGAAATCGGGATAAGTTTGAGATAACTGCTGTGGTCAGATGTAATTGTAACAAAAACGTTGTTCATATTAAGTACATGGACCAAATGGAGGTGATTTTTGTAGTTTATTTGTGCTATATGCGACTTTGTTTTATATGTAAAGAGGTGTTCACCTGAAGGTGATACGTCTGTCCATGACAATGTGGTACTAGTTAAGATGGTATACACAGTAAATAGCGCTCGTCGCCTTGAGACATAAGATGTTAAGTGAAGCCAGTACCTATGTTTCAACTACAATTTATATAATGACGGAGTATGTGATATTTGTCACATATTAATAGTATGAAGGATTGGAATAATAGAAAACAAAAGCAATATACGAATGTTCGTAAGTCGTTTATTTTGATAAAATATCGCAGAATTATAAGGTACAGCGCGTAAACGATTAGCCACTAATCGGGCAGTAAATATGCAATAACAACTTGTATAAATAAATATACTATATGTAAATACAGGCAAAACAACGAAAACAAGCAAAAAGTTTATTAAAACATATTCATTTAAATATAATTTATAAAAATAATTATTATGCAAGTTATTAAATCACAATGAATCGGCAAACGTACAAGTGTTCCTAAGTTACGCAAAGTTGGTTAAAAACAATATCATTATCTATGGTAAGACCCATAAACAAAATTGAAATTCTATCCATTTCTTTTGATTTTTATTAAACATAGCATTAGAAACTATTATATTAAATATAGCAAAACAAGGAACAACAAAACATATTTAAAGATAAAAGAAAAAAGCATAATATCAATACCACTCCTATCTCGTGTTTTAGTGTATTAAGAAATTTTTGATGAATAAAAAACGCCAAAGATTTAAATCCACTTGTATGTCGTACTTCATATTTTCAACTTCATATTAACATTTTATTTGCAACAATTATCACATTAATTTCGATTGCATTTTAATCCATCATTAACAGCAATGTCTAAGTGTTACAGAATTCTCTCCTCTGTTGTTGTATAGAAACTTTTTCATAAACTCCAATCCACAGCAATCCAACTTAGATACAGGCATAAGCAACCATACTCGTGCTGTACTACAACTTCAAATCAACTTTATATCGCAACTTATTCAACAGTTAAAATACAATATAATTTCCCGTGATCATTAAGTCGCTCGTTTAAGGATTAAATAAAAACTTTAAAGACGATATGAGTTAAAAGCGAGGTACTTCATGGTAGTAAATTTGGTAACAAACGTTAAATGTGTAGATAGTTGTAAAGAGAGGGAATAGTAAAAATGTAATAAAAAAATTTATAATATTGTTCGCGATAAGTTAATATCCCAAGGATATATAGTACATAAGGACAGTAACAGCAATCGTATAAGCGAAAGCAGTATTAGTGATTTGTTCGAAGTTTCTCGAGAATACAATTAATTTCAATACATTAACACTGTACAAATGAAAATACTAAACTTATTACATAAATATAATTATCTATGTTATCTAAATAAATACGCGTAACTACAAGTTAAATCGATATGACGGTATTGCGTTAATTTTACAGGAAACGTGCCGTATAAAGATATTTCCCAGGTGAAGAGGTTGTGATTAATACAAAAATATTTTCTTTAATAACACAATTCAATAATACTCACATTCAATTAGCTCAGTAATAAAAACGTTGCTTCCCTGCAGTTTTATCTTATCGCAAAAACGATTTATTTGGTACGCATAAACTTCGTATGGTAGGCTACGTGAAATAGAATGTCGCTAAATGAATCCCTTATATATTTATAGGGTCGGTGTTGCAGGAGGGATTAGTGAGAGAGGAAGATGCCCCGTAGTCAGGGGTCGAAGGTGTAGACGCTGGCGTGCTGTCTATCGGCTTCAACAGAACCGGCGCCACGTACTCGGGAAATCGTATGCTCGACTCCTCGTGCAGCGGCGCCGGCGGCGTGCAGCTCGGAAACGGACTGAGTAGCAAGAATGTACCGAATGCAACAATGGACGCCATTATGAGAATAATGGTGCGCGCTTCGAAACCTGAGCGCAGACCAGCCCACGCGGCCATGTTCACTAGCAGGAGCAACACGGACACGCGCACCATTCTGACGGCCGCGGCGTGAATGCGTCCGCCGCCCACCCCGCTCATGTCGCTAGGCCCGTACGCGAAGTACAGGTTATGCTTGTCGCCTACGTGCTTCAGCAGCAGGTACAACAGACCGAAAGGCGCGATGAGAGGACAAGCGAGGCTGTAAACTATGGTGATGGATATAATAGCCAAACTCCACGCGTAATGGACACCGAACGGAAATTCGTATAATATTGCTTTTTTCACATAACTCTTTTCGGCTTTCGACTTCGATTGCAAAAGATACCACACGTACAAGAATAACTCGGGAAATCTGATCAATTCGAGCGCGGTTCCTATAAAGCCGGATGTGATGACGTAATTCACGAAGAAGGCGCCCTTGTCAGGCAGAAACACACAATCCCAGCGCATAGTATCGTTCTCGTGGTGTAAAGTCCATGCGACGAAAGCTTCTGCACTGGCCAACCCCAACGATGGCAGAATCAAGGTCATGAGCAAAAGAAATGAGACAGTTTTTGTCATAATGGAGTAATTCTGTTGAGACTTGGTCCAATGAGAAAGAAACTTGTCAGAGAACGCCACTATCGCAGGCATGACGGCCGCCATTGTCCACAACAAAAGAGTGGGTAGAAACTCAAAAATAATACTGCTTATTCTATTCAAGGTGTCCGGTTTAACAATCATCGTGTTGAATAGATTGACAATAATTGCTGGAGTTGTGAGGAAGAAAAGTACTATGAAGAGCGCAAGATTAACTATAAAAGCTTTTACGTACCAGACACTGGGCTGTACACTTAGATTTTCCCACACAATATCGGAAGGATTGGTTGCATGAGAGAGAACCCAGCCTCTGTGCAAAACAAAATTCTTGATGACATGCTCGGCGAGTTGGTATGATGGCAGAGTTAGGAATGCAATCCCTAGAGGATCATTAAGTACCATTGCACGTGTTCTCTTAGCTTCATTCTTGAGCCGTTTTTCTTCATTTGTGTAATATTCTAAAGCATCTACTTCAGGTCCACAAATGTTCTGCTTTACAGTGATACGCTTACCAGTCTTCTTGTAATAAGTGTCTGTATAAAAAAGTGCTTCGGTCACCATTTCTTTCTTTTCTTGAACTTCATTTAGCTTATTTATGTTGTAGGCAAGACGCAAGTCAACAATTTGAATATGTGGAAAGTTGTGTGTAAAGTAAGCCCTAATAGTTGCTTCATTGCGATCAGCTCTAGAGATGTTAGTAATCATGACGGTTCCTGTCATTGAAGTAGGAACAGGTTTCCGACCCGTACACCTCCTCATGATCAAGACTGATATAGGCAAGAAACAAATGCTAATCAATGTATGAGCCCACAACCAATTAGATCTGCCATTCAAATTAGACAATGTTGTTCTACTAAATGTATTTGCCTCAACTTGTAAGTTTGTCCCCTGAAAATTTATGGGCAAAATGATTCCAATAGATATAATTGTCACAATAAACATAAGTGTAATAGCATGACGCTGAAATGAAAGGTAGTGCACTGCATCAGGACCACACTTGGCGAGCACTTGCTCACGCGTTAGACGAAACACTGCTGGCAACCATGTCAAAAAACCTTGATCGATGCTTGAAGTCTCGTCGTTGCTCCCCCGCGTTTCAGCTATGGAATCACCGTGGCCTCGATAAAATAAATTCGTCCAACGGCTTTTGGAACGCTGGACCAGAGCCATCCGACCATAATTCCAAGCTGTACGTCGCAACACCGTAAACAAAGCAATGAGGCATGCCCATGATATCACGTTAAGTATCAGCGTTTGTGGTATTCCATTATATGCACCAGTGATAATAACGTTCTGTGACGTATTCACTAACATACATCCCTCATCAGGTGTACTGTATGAAACGTTTGAAGAAAATGTGTAAATTATTCCATTAACAGTATTCATTGTTGATGTCGCAATTAATCGTATGACGAAAGAGAAGATAATAACATGTTTAAATGTTTAAAAACAAATAATACTAACACTCCACTTTTCAAAACTATATTTATATTCAAGTACTTTCAAATCGCAAACATATACACTTTTAAAATTGACTAAATTGTTATCCAGCTGTGTTAAAAGTCAAAATGTATGAAACTGATTATAAACAGTGACGTTTCTTTACATTCTTTAGATCACATCATGACTCACTCTTTGGCGCATGAACTCGTAGTGATGTGTCAGAAAATGTTATTCGATTCTTTTTCGTCCGAACCATTTGTATTAGTTTTATAGAACCAAATTTGTTAGGTTTCCTTTCAATGAAAATTGAAGTAAAAGTAAAATTTCTAAAAAAGGTATGATTGAGGAAAAATGTAACTTACTTAAGAAGATCCTTCAATGAAAACGGTGTAAAGTTCTTATTACAAATTGTACATGTAATGTGTCTATAGTAGGTTCACTATATTTAAGGTTGAAGTCAATATTATGGTTGCGTTTGCAGGATACCATCCGCCTTTTCCGGTTTCTATCCGAAAATTTACTTGATCGATTCTTAAGCTTCTTAATTGTAAGTAGTTCTTACTTGAATAGTAATTCCAAGTAGCTATGCAATTCATGAAAAGCCAAAGACAATGAAAAGTTGTAGTTCAGTTTACAAAATTCCTAATCCGATAATAAACCGAATTGCTTATTTGGAATAATTAATAGCTATCGATATTGAAACTAACATGTAAAACGATTAAAAAATTGCAACGAAAGTCAATTTCATTTTCATTCGTACGTTGAATGATTGAGAATGGATTAATTTTTTCCATTCTACGCAATACATTTACTCAGACATTACATGCATTAACATTTAGAAAAAAAATTCTTTTTATTTTATTAATGATTGTATCGGAATAATATTTCATGAATGAATAAATTAAAATATTAATTGTATTAAATAATTTTGACTTGTGAATAATATTTTAATCGTTTATAAGATAAGTTACAAAATAATTATGGTTTATGTACAATCTACAAATAATTCTTTCAAAACAATAATTACTAAAATTTTACTATTTCTAAAAGACACAAATATTAAGTGTTAAACGTAGATATTTAACTGCAGGACTTTCTCCACAATAAACGAAAGAATATTATTCAGTTTCATTTTTGTTTATTCAACATTTAAAATTGTTGTATCAATATTTAATTTGCATTTTTAGTTTTTATATTGATGAGTAAATCTAAAAAATTTAATTGTTGTTATTATTGGAGTGGATCTTTAAAATGACTTGTATTTTGACATTTAAGAGAAATTGAGAGCGTTTTCCGGACGAAGATAGGAACGAAATAACTATACAGTTAATATGAATTGTAGCGAGACAGACAGATATTATTTGTTATTCTCGTTTTGACGAGAAGGCAGATAGGGGATTGTTGGTTGGTGAACTGAAATTTGAAGAATCAAGTAGAGCCTTTATTTACTTACTGTTAATTATGTTGTTTTTATTGTTATCATTATTTATTTAATTACGAATAAGATGGATTTTGAATGGAGCGTTTATTTGGCAACGAATAAAAGCATCGCTGTTCCTGAAGAACTGTTTTCCCATGTAAGTGCGAGGTTTGCATGTTTTATAACTTTATTAAAAGTTTTTAATTTGATCAGCTTCATTAGAAATGTTTTGTTTAAGCTTATTTAATTTTGTTTTAAAGCTGTTAATACAAGAATATTACCCTCCATTATAATAATGAATTCTTTCGTAACTCAAAAAATATTCGTAACATTAAGATGTATGGATACTCTATTTTTAGATCGCGACAAAATTTTCAAGGTTTTAAGTCATTGAAATATGATTGCGCTTCTTAATATAAATGATCATTATTTTTTACTGTTCTCCATATGTTTTCATATTTTAAGTTGCACTTACGACACAGCTGCTTAGTCCTGGTGTTTCGCTATTATTAATTTTTATTAGTTTGCAAAGACTACAAATCAAAACAGTGTTTTAAATTTTTCGACAGTATATTCCAAAAACTTACAAATTTGTAAATACACTAAAGTCAATATAAAGATGCAAAATAATTTACAGTATTAGGTATGCTATAAATAAAAAAATATAGTGCTTATTTTATATCTGCCAAAATTTCTTAACATTAATAATAGTAATAATATTCATTATTGTACACAGATTTCACAAAAAATTTATATTCCTTTATTAACAGAAAAAAGATATTGCACAATGGAGTATCCTATTGCTCCAGTTCAATTCCATCCAAACAATTCACATTGTTTTTTGTTATTATTTCACAATTATATTATTATTCACTGTTAAATTATCCTTAATCAATACCTTTTCATAAAATTATTTTCAATATTAACCAAGGGTTAATAATTTATTTCTCAAAATTAAATATTATATGAAAACAAAGAAGAATCATTACTTCTTAATCTAAATAATGATAAGATTTATATAATATTAATTAGAAGTAACATTTTTTATGTAGAATTTACTTTGTTAACTGTTTTTATTCACAGCTTTAAATATTTTTTCAATAACAAAAAGTTAAATATATAAGAAAACATCAACCCACAAAAGCCTAAAAGTTTTTAATACTCGTTTCAGGATATATTCTTAAATACTTTTTATTTCACTCCTGCTAAACTTTTCCTCATGATGATTATTTTTTTTACAAAAAATGCTTTTCGATATGTACTATTTAGAATGTAAGTTAGTAATATTGACTTTAATTTTGGGTTTTGAGTTGGCAATCTCTGCGTCTGACTGCCTTTGAACATGAGTTTATTCTTGTGGTTCAGTGGTATAGTTGAATAATTTGAACATTTTAATAAATTTTTTTAAGTCTTATTAATACTAATAACACCTAGTTCACTCTGTGAATTGTTTTTATTTGTTTTCTTCGCTCAGTGACTAAGCACAACAGCTTTCTGATATCATAAACTATTTAGGTGTCCTAATGCTGTTAAAATATCTTTTATATAAAGGCAATTTTCCAATAAAATAGTTTTCCTTTATAATATGTATATTTAAGACTTTTCTGGAAATAAAAATAAGTAATGTGTACATATGTGGTTATGTGTTTATACCTATACATAATAAAACTATAATTAACAGACAGATTCTTCTTCTTTAATAGATCCATAAGTTTGTATACAAATTATAAATATTATTAAGTATATTGAGGGAAACTATATATGTGTTTTTAATTTTAATTTTTATGTACATGAAAATTGAAAATAAGATTTCGTTGTAATTAAGATAAAATTATTTGATCTGTTGTTTTGATGTATCACTACAGAGACAGTCTTGAATATTTACCTACAAATTATTAAAAATTTAATATAGTACAAAAAATTTTTATGCGAGAACTCAATTAAGATACAACACAACATAAAATATAGTATACCGTGTCTAGTTTGAAGGAAGTATCATTAAGAAATAAGAGATTTGTCAAGGGGACTTTAGCAAATTTTTGGCTTTTCCTATAGGGCTATTTATGTATCGATTTTATTTTTTGTATGCAATGCTTTAATTATTGACGGCAAACAGCAAGAAGGTGGTTAAGTTAGCTCGAGCATAACATTGCGGTTCCCGCTGTTATGTATGTTATGTATGCTCTATTTTATTAATATATTAAATACGAAAAAAGTTCCAACCTTTCTATTTCACATAGGATGGTTTATGGTCCCAAAAGAAATTTCTGTTATGATATTCAGTTCACAGCTACACTATTAAAAATCTTCATCACTACACACATGTTAAAAAATGGTGCCAGATCCGCTATATTACAGAATTGTAGGACTGTAGCCATGGACCGTTCAAGTTCTCCCGCATTTCCTACATCTGTTGCTTAACAGTAATGTGCAAAAGTTACGTTCGCATTTAAAGAATATAACTATTGTAGTTACTAGGGGAACGAGCACAATGTGGTGTAATGTATAACATATCAAGCACCGTCTCCTTATTATAGGCAGGCGTGCCACTTACCACCAAACTTCGTCGTTTAAAAAAAACGCTGATGATGATATTATCACACTAGTCATATCATTTCCAACATAAATATAAAAATAAACTACGTATATCAACACCGAGTGGATTATGAGTAGACCTTTGATCTACAAATTTAACCAGTATCTCCGCATTACTACTCATAGATTGAGTTCTCAACACCTTGCTACATCCAACTTGACTTGAGAAAAATTCTTTGTTAAGTATTTTCTTCCTAAAATTATTCGTTATTATTTCGTATGTTGAAAGGCGCTCGTAGGTCATCGTAGTTTTAGAATAACCTTTTCAAAATCTTTAGTTAATGAAAATATTAGGTGTTTTTACTTTTTATAAGAATATATCTTATACAAATACTTATAAGATAAACCAGAACACATCATGTTTTTGCTTACTACCGTTTGACGGTAGAAATAAAAGCTGCATTAGGACCTAATCGGCCTTTGCTACAGAGACTTACCGCTAGCTTAATATGTAACAAAGAATTTAGTCGTCTATTGACTTTTTAATTTACTACAAATCTTGTAACCTCCGGTATTTTTGTGTACAAATGTAAGTAAGTAATATTTGCTTTACATTTTTCAGGAAAAGCAATAAATTTCCTTTAAGACATTTACAACTTGCAACGTTTGTTTCTGTCGAGCATAATCGTTTAACGATTATACATTTTCAATTTTTAACAGGGAAATGAACTGTGAACTTAACAGTAGTCTAATATACTGTATACATCTCACACGATAGATGTATTATCTTGTTAAGGTTAAAATATTATAATAGATTATTCTTGTGTTACAAAAAGTACAATTTTATTGCAGCTTTCTTAAACTAAGGATTATTTTTGTTGCCGTGTAACAGACACCTTGGGGCGGTTACGTGGAGAAGTAAAACAGTTTAATGTTTCTCAGTCCGCATACTCGTCGTGACCTCGTTAAGGCGTTCGATTTGAATAACTTTTTGACTTTCAAGTTGGAAACTGTAAGGAAAAAAGTCAATCAATAATTCATACCGTTAACGTCGGATTACCTCCCCGAATACGTTGGGACGCTTACACAAGTGGGTCAGATTGTATCCATCGATTGTTTGTAAAGTCATTAATACATTGCTGTTTCGAGATATCGTGTAGGTAACATTGTCGCTCCTATTTCTACCACCAAACATTGCAAACATACAAAATAACTATCGTGGTACATAAATAATGTTTTAAAAAATGTATGTACACAATTAAAAACTAATTTAGGTAAAACAATTGAAGGTATGCATGAATCAGTTTTTGCTAAACCATATTTATTACATTATAGCAGCATTTAAAATAACTTCATTACACAACAGGCAGTTTCAATTATTTGTTTATATACTAGTCAGTGTATGAGGCAAACTACAAAGTTGGGGGCTGTTAGTAGCGTCGCAGTGTTTTATTTATTTTTATAGGCATGTTTTTTCTGGTCTCTGTGGATAGGGGTGTTGTCAGAGTATTGAACGGACAGGAGCTGAGCAAGAAAGTCAGCATTGTAAGATAGTTAGCCTGTCGGTGTTCTACGGAATGCGTTTTGGAGAGTATGCCCACGAAATGCATGATACCACCATCAGGCTTTTACTCGGCTGATATTAATTCCTTGACAGACTTGAGCGGGCAGCTGGGGTCTGAGACGGTCTGGCGGTGTTAGTTGTTCCGTTCAGTCATGACCTGGATTTTTAAGAAAAAAGTGAATAGGCTTCATCCAAACTAGTATGTTTTATTACCTAGATCGCATCTCCATTTTACATATTAAGGCGGTAACAAAACACTCGTTTTTAAAAACTATTTATTATTTGAATAACGAACTTTTCGCCTTCCTATCGAATCAGGAATGGACTCCTTTGTTAACAACTTACTTCTATTTTTATGGGGATTTAAAGGAAAGTAACTGATTAATGGTTGAAGAATTTAAATACAAGTAACACAGCTTCAGTAATGGTAACAGACATGTTTAATCTACATAATCTTTTTGCTTAAATACTACGTGTAACAATAACACCTGTTGTTGTCGCTTAGCACGTTATCTTAATTAGACTATAAAAAAATGCTTTATTGTGTCCCGT
>DWIB01000252.1:0-11597 GCA_018248155.1 Cressida cressida
AGAAGCTCCTCAACCTACAAAAGACGTACTTGTTCAAGAAGAGGTCAGCACTGCTAAAGGAATATTACCAAAGGCTCCCGGCCCAATATCCGTTGATGAAAAGATAACACCTGCGGAATCGCCAAAAGAAAAGTCTCCAAGTCCGATCAAAGAAATTGAGACGAAAGCTTTTCTGCCTAAAGAAGTAAAAATCGTTGAAAAGAAGATCAGCCCTGCTCAGGAAACAGTTCTAAGAATTTCCAGCCCGATATCCATCGTTGAAAAGAAAACACCTGCGGAATCGCCAAAAGAAAAGTCTCCAAGCCCGATTAAAGAAAGTGAGACGAAAGCTTCTCTAACTAAAGAAGAAAAAATCCTTGAAAAGAAGATCAGCCCTGCTAAGGAAACAGTCTCAAGAGTTCCCAGCACGATATCCATCGATGAAAAGAAAACACCTGCGGAATTGCCAAAAGAAAAGTCTTCGAGTCCGATTATAGAAATTGAGATGAAAGCTCCTCTGACTAAAGAAGAAAAAATGGTTGAAAAGGAGGTTATCCCTTCTAAGGAAATACTGCCAAGAGCTTCCAGCTCGGTATCCATCGATAAAAAGGAAACACCTGCGGAATCACTTGAAGAAAAGTATCCAAGCCCGATTAAAGAAAGTGAGACGAAAGCTCTTCTGCCTAAAGAAGATGAAATCGTTGAAAAAGAAGTCAGCCATGCTAAGGAAATACCTGTGGAATCGCCAAAAGAAAAGTCTTCAAGCCTTATTAAAGAAATTGAGACAAAAGCTCCTCTGCCTAAAGAAGATAAAATCGTTGAAAAAGAAGTCAGCCATACTAAGGAAACAGTCCCAAGAGTTCCTAGCCCGATATCTATCGATGAAAAGAAAACACCTGCGGAATTGCGAAAAGAAAAGTCTCCAAGTACAATTAAAGAAATTGAGACAAAAGCTCCTCTGACTAAAGAAGATAAAATCGTTGAAAAAGAAGTCAGCCCTACAATGATAACATTGCCAAGAGCTCCCAGCTTGATATCTGTCGATGAAAGGAAAACACTAGCGGAATCGACCAAAGAAAAGTTTCCAGGTCCGATTAAAGAAAGTGAGATGAAAGCTCCTCTGACTAAAGAAGAAAAAGTCGTTGAAAAGGAGATCAGCCCTGCTAAGGAAACACTGCCAAGAGTTCTCAGCCCGATATCCATCGATGAAAAGAAAACACCTGCGGAATCGCCAAAAGAAAAGTCTCCAAGTCCGATTAAAGAAATTGAGACGAAAGCTCCTCAGCCTAAAGAAGTAAAACTCTTTAAAACAGAGGTCAGTCCTGGTAAAGAAACACTGCCAAGCGGTCCCAGCCCGATATCCATAGATAAAAAGAAAACACCTGCGGTATCTCTAAAAGAAATAACTCCAATTCCGATTAAAGAAATTGATATTGAGGCTCCTCAGCCTAAAGAAGAAAAAGTCGTTGAAAAGGAGGTCAGTCCAGTTAAAGAAGCTGTTCAACCTACAGACGAAAAACCAGTTGAAATGGCGGTCGGTCCTGCTAAAGAAGATCTACAACTCACAGAAGATGTACTTATTCAAAAGGTGGTAAGCCCTGCTGGGGAAACACTGCCAAAGGCTCCGGGCCCAATGTCCATTGATGTAAAGAAAAAACCTGCGGAATCGCCAAAAGAAAAGTCTCCAAGTGCGGTAGAAGAAATTGATGAGAAATCTCATCAGCCTAAGGAAGACAATCTCGTTGAAAAGGAGCTCAGTCCAGCTAAAGAAGCCCCTCAACTTAAAGAACACAAACTCGTTGATAAGGAGGTGAGTCCTGCTAAAGAAGATCTACAACCTAAAGAAGACATACTTGTTGAAAAGGTGGTCAGCCCTGGTAAGGAGACACTAACAAAGACTCCTAGCCCAATATCCATTGATGAAAAGAAAACACCTGCAGAATTGGTAAAAGAAAAGTCTCTAGGTTCGGTAAAAGATATTGATAAGGAAGCCTCTCAATTTAAACAAGACATATTTGCAGAAAAGCTCAGCTCTACTAAAGAAGCATTTCCAAAAACGCCTACTTCTTTATCTCTCGATGACAAAAAAGTACTTGCAGAATATTCAGAAGAAAAGCATTTAGCTCCTGTTAAACAAATTGAAAAAGGTACTCCGCAACCTGAAGAAGAAATTCTTGTTAATAAGGACACCTCTGCTCTTACTGAAAAAAGAGACACAGTAATTTATCTTAATGGTCATTCAAAGACTCTTGCCGAAAATTTGGAAACAACTTATGATTCCAAGTCAAAGTCTGATTCAGTAATATTAAGCAGTGCAGATGAAAGCAATAAAGTTGATGTCCATAGACAAGAAGATTTCAAAACTGATAATGAAACTTTATTTTATAAGTTTGTTGATGTTGCGGATGTTAAGGATGTAGTAAAAATGCCACATAAATACCAAGATACAATACGAGACAATATTGTAACATCACACGTACCTCAATTCACGATAGACAAAGTCAAGTATGAATGTGAAGAATTATTAAATAAAGAACGTGACTATGTAAGTAAATACGAAGTAGCTTCTAAATTAGTTCAAGACAGCGAAGATAAATTCTCTTCAATTTCTACTTTCGACAGTGGCATTATTGACAGGGACAGTATCACACATACTTTATTACAAGGAAGTAGTTCCGAAGACATTTCTAAAGAAAGCAGCTTAGAGGAAAAATACAGTTATGAAAGTTCAGAAAAGTGTATTACCTCAATGAATAAATATAAAGCAACTACCAGTGATTTCGATAGTTATACCGAATCTCTAGAGTCCATAAAGAGCCAACCTAAAGATCTTATAGAAATTATTAAACTCGAACCTGTAACCGATAATGAATTAACAGAAGACCGAAAGCAATCTGAAGCGGGTACAAAACTTTTTGAAAGTGTTCATTCAGTATTAAAAGACGAAATAACAACAGTACAAGAAAAAAAAACTGATGACATAAAACCCGTAACTATTTATACGAAAACCGACAGAGTATCTACTCCTCCTACAGTCCCTGTTAGTCCTTTACCTAAAATAACTTGCGGTTTTCAAGATATGAAAGTAAGTGATGGCATTCAAAGTGAAGTTAAATATGATAAAACACAGGGTTCGAAAGAAACAATAACAAAAACTGTACACGTGGGAGAAGATATATTAACACAGAAGATTTCGACGTCTGCTGAAAAAGCTTCCAAAATGCATAAAAGCGACAAAGAGGACGATTATGGAGAATCGGATGTTTTGACTCTAATGCAAACCATGGGGAAAATAAAAACGGAAACTGATACTGTAACTAAAATAATTAAAGAAGGTGAAAATGTTGTAACACAAACAATAACTACTGTAACAACAAAAGAAATAATTTCTCGCGAGGACGGTACACCCCAAAATGTCAAAACAACAATTGAAACTACAACCTTAAGCAAAAGTTCGGATGGATCTACGGTGACTACGACTGATACTCAAACTTTGCTATCAGAATGTTCTTCAAGCTTACGGTCTACTTCTCAGATGGATTTATACGAAAATGAGAAGAAAATAGATAAATTGTGCTTAGAACAAAATGATGAAAAATCTGATTCAGAATATAGCTATCAAAGTCACGACAGTAGGACCGATAAAGTAATATCTAAAGAAGAAAGTAGTTCTAGAGCCCATTTCGATAAAATTGTCGATGATACTGACACAGAAATCGAAGGCATAGTTATAGATACTAATGTCAGCAAGAAAATAATTAAAGAAAATAACATTGACGTCATTGAAACCGTAACAACAACAACTAAAAAAGAAACAGTAAAAGTTGATGAGAACAGAAAAATAATGAAGACTACGGTGGAAACAAATACATGTAAAGAATATCCCGATGGTGCTAAAGATGTACAAAAAAATGTTGAAGTTAAAACAGAAGAAATCGTGGATTCTGGTTGTGATCTAGATAAGTTACTATACGAATTTTCAATAATTGAGGATCCAGAAGAAAATGTGTCTTCTAAAACTGAAACAATAACATTGGACGACGTCTCCATCCAACGCACAATTTTAACAAAAATAACAAAAACAAAGTACGTGGACAGCCTAAATATACCAAGAAAATTAAAGACGGTTACAACGATTACAACAACAGATGAATATCCTGATGGTTCTACACAAACTAAAGTAGATAGTAATACGTCATTAGCAGATATAGAGATTGAAGAGGTAACAGGAACGTCAGAACTCCCTGAATACACAATAATAGAAGACATTTTAGTAGATACTAATCGTGAAGAAAAAGACATAATAGTAAAAGGCAAAAGTGCTAAGCAAATAATTACAATAACTACCACAAAGAAAATTTTAAGTACCAAAGACAAAACAAGAAAAAAAATTCATACTACGGTTGAAACTGTAACTGAGTCCATTCTACCAGATGGGATAACTGAAATTACTAAGGATGTTAAAATATCCATTTCTGATTATGATGACGATATAGATCAGGAAACTGTACATGGCTTCATACAAGTGGGGAAACCTCTAGAAGACGTAAAGGTAGAAATGGAGACAATATCCCAATCAGGTATAACAATAAAAAGGAAGATAACTATTACTACGACTACGCTGCATTATGACAATGTAACTGAAAGATTAAGAAGAACTAAAACAATTACAAAAACGGTCACTGAAGATGAATACCCCGATGGATCGATCGTCACAAAAACAAATGAAAAGGTGTCTGTATTAGATGAGAATTTAGGTAACGATAATTTAAGTGAAAACTTGGAAAATAAAATTGAGACATTACTTAAAGGACTAACTCCAGACGGAGAGCCTGAAGAAATAGCCGCAGAAGAATTTGCAGAAATTGTTGAAGATAATTCAATAATAAAACGATCTATACTTACCAAAACAAACATAACGAATTATTCTGACAGTTGCGGTGTCATCTCAAAACAAAAAATAGTAAAAACCATTACAACTACTGATCAATTCCCGGATGGCTCGTCACGTACTACTGTGGACGTGAGTACGTTTGTGTCTGATATTGACGCAAACGAAACAAAACGAGATGAATTTTCGGAGGATACAAAAGAAAAAGACAAACACGTTAATGTAGAAACAAAAACAAACACGATTTTAAAAGACGGACAAAAAATTCATCAAGATATTACAATTATAACAACTAAGGAATTGGTATTAATTGAAGAATCAAAGAAAAAAGTTAAAACAACCATTGAAACGATAACTGAATCAACGTTACCGGACGGCACGGTCGAAGTCTCCAAAGATATTCAAATATCCCTCGCAGATCTTGAGGAAGACACAATTGAAGAAACAATGAAGGAATTTGTATTGGTGGGAGAACCAAATATTCAAACAGGTTGCGATTTAAAACAAATCGAACAAAATGGCCTCATAATATCCAGGAAAACTACAACAACTACAACAAAGCAAGAATTAGAAAATATTTTAAGCAAACTCAGGAAACTCAAAACTGTTATAGTAACCATTGTGGAAGATGAATATCCCGATGGAACAGTAATAACAAAAAGAAGTGAAAAAACATCTATTTCTGATATCTTGCCTGCAGAACCTGTAAAATTACAGGAAGATACCGAAACCTCGGATACTTATATTGACGACAATGAGGTAGTAGAAGACACAAGTGAAGAATTCGATATTAGAAATGAACTTTTACAGCAAGGATCCCTGACAATCAAACGTATAATAACAACAAAAACAAAACGCGAAACGCTAGCTAGCGAAGATAAAAATGTTAAACGAGTGCGTACTACAGTTGAAACAACTACCCTCGATGAATATCCTGATGGTTCTACTGAAACAACTAAAGACGTGAAAATTACAATATCTGAATATCAGAAAACTTCCGACAGCGACTTACAAGCTGCCCTTCAAGGTTTGATCCCGACCGGCAAAATCAAAACGTCTGTTGATAAAAAAACAAGTACTAACGTATCCGCAAGTAATGAAACTATCACACAGAACGTTACTACATATGTAACTAAAGAAGAATTTAAGAGTACCGATGGTAACGAATTTGCTGTAAAAACAGTAACTGAAACTGTAACAGAAAATGTTCGTGAAAACGGTACTATAGAAACAACAAAAGATGTTCGAACACAAATTACATACCTTCCTCCGGGCACTAATTTAGATGACTGGTCGCCGGAAAACATAGAAATAATAGCAAAGCAACCGAAGGTTGCCGAAGAAAAACCTCAAATCGATGAACTAAATCTAGAAGTACAAAGAGGAAAACAATCGGAACAAGAGGAAAAACCTAAGAAACAACGGTCCCCTGTAGGTGAGGTAACGACAGATACTGAAACATTCACAAAAATTATAAAAGAGGGCGATAATGAAATAACTCAAACCGTAACTGTGGTCACTACAAAAGAAGTAATTAGCCCGGAAAAAATCAAAATTACTGTTGAAACTACTACTGTTAGTAAAGGTAATGACGGAATAATTAAAACAACAAAATCAACTAAAACGACGATATCGGAATTTAAGGAAGAATATGAAGAGATCATTGATACGGGAGAGAGTGAAAAGTCGTTCTCGAAACTTTCTTCGAAAACAGGAGATATGCGTAGTTCTTCTGCCGCTAGTGATGATCTTGATCATGCCGGGATATCGACTCCTCCCTCGGATATTAGTTCCAGGGGATCGCGAGCTGCAACACATGCATGGGGCACAGAAAGCAGCGGCATGTATTACAGTGATGACGATGGGCAAGCAAGTCCAAGTAGTACAAAGTCTCAAATAGCACATTCACCGCGGTCCAATGTAAGTTTTGAGTTAGACCCAAAACTCGTCCATCATTCTGATGTTTGCCAAGAAAAACTCGATAAATCAGAATATGGCTCAAAGACAATTTACAAGGATTTGTCTCCATCTATTCATTTTAGTCAAATCGCTGATACTGATTCTTATACATCTTCCACTTATTCCGAAGTGAAGTCTGACATTCAAGTTACAGACAGAGGTCTTAGTAAAATGACGACGGACAAGTCTACGTTAGAGAAAATGATAACAGACGTGAAAAAACAGACAGAGAAGTCCGATGCAACGTTCCTTAAAGAAGCAGATGAACAGTTTGAGAAAGCAATTGAGGAACATAAAAAAGTCAGCGGACCCGAAGTAATTTCTAGTATTACCGCTAAATACGAATTAAGCCAAGAAGTTCAATCTAGTGTAAGCCATCATTCATCAACAAAAGAGGAAAGTATAATCACGTTGAAAGATGTAAGATCCGAGTCCAAAAAAATCCCGGAGACGATTTCAACAACAATTGGAGGACAGGAACCTAAAGCGGAAGATCGAACGAGTGAAAAGATAGATCCTATTGAATCTTGGGGAAAGCCGCTCGGTCTACCCAGTCCAATTCAAGCGCCAGTCCCAGGAGACGGCAAGAGTACACCTAAAAAGCAAGGACCTAGCTCAAGTGTGCAAATTAAAAACAAAATTAATCAAGAGAAAAGTAAAGAAGCGAAAAGTAGAGCCGCGGAGTCTCCGAGCAAAAAGAAATCTCCAAATCCTGTGTACATGGAGCTCACTTATGTCCCACATCACGGCAACTCCTACTACTCGGCGATGGAGTTCTTCAAACGTGTCCGGGCGAGATACTACGTCTTCTCCGGCACCGAGCCGTCAAAGGAGATTTATAACGCTCTACTTGATGCGAAAAAGACCTGGGAAGATAAAGAATTAGGTGGGTAAATTTGAAACGCTCTCCGCCCCATTGTTCGCACTTAGTCGGATTAAAAGTTTAATTTGAATATTTTATGTATTTTTGCAGAAGTCACCATCATACCCACGTACGACACGGACGTGCTCGGCTACTGGGTGACTGAAAACGAAGAAGCCTTGGAGAAATACAAGATCGATCTCTCGCCGTCGGCTTCCCGGTGCACGATCAATCTCCAAGACCACGAAACTTCATGTGCGGCCTACAGACTCGAATTCTAGGTGCCGGGCCTATTTGTAGCCTTCTCATAGAACAAGTGAGCGGTCAACTTCCAGATGCTTTCGAATGATGGAACCAAAGAGTAATTAATCGTTGTAGGAAATAAATGGGCTGTGATAAGAGGCATCCGAAAGCATCTCTGTTGAAGGAGCCACTAATCTGTATGAGATCGTCTGCAAATAGATGAAACTGACTTTGTGAAAGTGAATGTGAGCCGTTAACGTTAAGTGAGTCGAGACTCGAGTTGAGGTCGCTGAAAATCCACTCGACAGCCTCGGACAGCGAGGCAGCGCTGCCACGTGGCCGCCTGCTGCCGAGGACCACGGACAAGTAAATCTTCAACGGAACAGTCCTTTGCCGCATCCAACGTTGCATATATCTACATCCAAGTATTCGACCTAAGAACTGAGACGTCCATTTTTTTCTAAAAACTGTTTCTAGTAGCGTCATAAACACACGCCATTCGAAATATATTTCTGAGTGTATTTTTTAAATTTGGTCTTATACAATCAGTAGAGCTTTTATACATAATATTTAGCGTAACCAGTCCATTTTGTTTAGCCGAAACACCGCTTAAGCAAATTTCTAAATTTTTGAAAGTTATTTTGCTAGCGCATTATAAATTCTAAATAGTGGATAAATGTATAAGGAGACGTGTTGTAAAGTGATGATTTCAATTGAGAGCTTTTTAAACAGGACGTTGATTAGTTTAGTGCGACTCTACGACGACACGACACCGGAACGACATTTGTACGATCCTATTTTAGAAAGGTGCGAGCGAGCGTCTTGTGAAGGCGCCGGCACTGTTTATATTCATGTTTATTAGATATCGACCTATTGTTAAATGAATCTAGAACGGCAAAGATAACTTCCATCTATTCTATTGTAATAAGTACGCATAGGTTAATGAACGGTGAGAATGAATCCCAGTCTTAAAATCCGAGCTTCCCTGCCAGTTCTGTAGGCAGCGAAGGCAGCGAATGCAGAGAAGCAGTCCGCTCGGAGCAGCCTGCGCCGCCGGGCGGACTGCTTCTCTGCTCTGCCGGAGTCATCTCTGTCCTTCTAGACTAACGACGAGCCTAAATCGATAGAGAGCTTATTCCATATTAAAATAAATGTTTTATTAGAACTTATTATTACGAAATGAAACAACTCTATTTACCTTTGTTTTTAGTTAGAGCCTGCTTGTTGCGTTGACCTGAGATAGTTATAAAGCGTTGTTAATGGAGATGTTCGGGTTCGGCGGCGGTCGGTGCTCACTGCTCGCGGCGCCGACCCTCCGCCCGCAGCGACGTCCTTTTGAAATTTCTAGTCGAGTCGACATATGCTAGTATTATTTCGTTCCTATAACAAATTGTTGATGTGGAATTATCTGTTGAACGGTAAACCGACCCGTTTAGTTATCCTCCTCCATTGATGTTAATAATTATTCCCGTTTCGATTCCTCGTTTGGGTGTTGTAAGAATGTAATGTCATTAGCTTCTAGTCTAGATTACGCTGCGTCTGGCTTAACCCGGCTATCTGATTCCTCTTTATTTTTCGCAGATTCGAGAGAAAAGTTAAGAGTCAATTAATTTTAAGTCATCCATAGTGATAAGCGGCTGCGCTGAAGTCCTCGCTTACTCAGCCGACGTTCTGTAACATCAACATCAGCACAACAGATCAAACTACTATTGAACCTAATTAATACTTTAAAAGATATCGTATCGTATACATGTTATATATTTGGATATATAAACATATACATTTACGGAGGCATCTGTACGTATGGAATGTTATCTTATGGTATAGTTCCGTTATTATAATATATTATTTGTCTGATCGATGTAAGCACAACGGGGTTCTATTTTGATTATGTAAACTTACGCTTTCGTGTAGTTGTTTGGGAGGAACTAAACAGGGAGGTAACCTGTTTACCTTACGAATGTCGCGACTCTTCGACGATGCATTCTCTGTCCCGCTTCGTTCGGAACAAGGCGCAAGAGCGCATCGCTGACGAGAAGACGAGCTGCTTCTAGAAGGTTCCCCATTCATTTGTCGACGCTTTGCATTTCCTTGGCGGCGCGATCGCAGCGCCATCCGCAACCGGGAAACTTTACTATTGTATTTTAGCTAGATCTTTAATTAATGCATATTATTAGGAATATAAAAATGTTATTAAAAATAAGAATTGTATCAGCTTAGTGAACATCAATAGCTCCAGAAAAAAATCATTATTAAAATTATTAAATGTTGTAATCTCCAGGAAGCTATATGTATATGTGTATATGTTACTGTATCTATGTTGTCTATCACTTCAATGTACGACGTTAACGCGTGTGAATATTAACAGCTGATATTATACTCTTAGTTTTTTGGTTATTTGATATTTCTATTTGTGTTACGACGGTTTCTGTATGAAATGTAGGTAGGTGAGGTTGTGTATTGGGATGTGGCGACGGTGGAGGCTTATGTGGTGCTAACGACAGGTGTGCTATGACGATGTTTCTAATGGAATGTACCCTGATGACGTTTCCAAAGACAGATAGGTTTCTATAGTTATGTTTTATAGCGTGTGTCTTCGCCAGCGTCTGGCATTTTTCGGTACTTCACAAATTACAAAAGTTTATTTTATTTACAGATAATCTGTAAATAAAATCCTGTTCTTTGTCATTCACGACAACTTGTGAATAGATTTCGATTCAGCTTCTAAAGAAATATTTCTCCAGACGCTTGTTTCCGGTTAACTTTCAAAATTTGATAATGTAACTTATCGAGGTTAACGTTTTGTTAATGATAAATTTAGTAATAAACTGATATCTCGAATTATTTTGGAGTGAGCTCCTGTCGAAGATATGAACACGCCTGATTGAAAACTGTGAAGATGGATTTCGCAAATATGTGCTCCTAAAAAACGCACGGGATCACTCATAAATTCATTTAAAATATATCCAGAACTGAATTATTATTGCGAAATCTGTCTGTGCAATGGTGTTGCACTTTGCTTCTGTTATAAAAAAAACTGTTTCTCCATTGTTTACTTATATTGGTGTTAATTTTTGTGACATGTTTAATAATTTAAATAATGAGCCGAAGTCTAAAGTACGTCATTAGTTATTGTAACGATAAATGAAATGTGTAAAATTAAAATAAAATGCAAAAAAAAGCTACGTAAAAACCTTTTTAATTGTATTGGTCATCTTTTCTCCATTCTGAGTGTTTGGTGGAAATGTAAGGTACATTCAACTAATAAACATATTTCAAAATAATTACGCGTTTTATTAGATGAAACTGAAAAACAGCCACCAGACTTCACTCCTGAATGTATTTTCTACTACGAACACCACCGCGACACTCTGTATAGAAAGACACCGCCACTTTACATTCAACTCTACCCAAATTACCACGTCAGCTGTGGAATATTTGATAAGGGTAGAAATTAAAAAACAAGTTATTTCAACAACTTAAGTTGTATAAATTTCTTTATTGGTTTATATTTTCATTAAACTATCTTTGGCTAATGGAATCCACTCACTCGGTGTTAAGACAACGGTTACACAACTAAACTTTTGGTGATAACTTACTGCAGGTTACTCTAACATAATTATTTAAAAGACCATAAAATTAACCGACTAAATGGTTCTACAC
>DWIB01000253.1:0-11576 GCA_018248155.1 Cressida cressida
ATTTTCAGGGCCCAATGCCAAACAGTAAAGGAAATGAACAACAGCAGCCAATGAATCAAAATCTTGCAATGAATCAACATTTAATAAACCCGCCACAACAGATTAACCACATGATGAATTCCCCGCAAATGAAATCACAGCAAGTTAATACGCAGCATATGCGCTCTCAGAAAATAAACATCCAGCAGATGAATAACCAGCAAATGAACAGTCAACAAATGAATAATCAACAAATGAACAATCAGCAGATGGGTACTACCCAGCAACAACTATCTCATCAAACAAATCCCCAGCAGAACAAATCAAACCAAGCAGCAAATACAAAACCTACATCAAATCAGAGAAATGAGAATACACAAAAGGCAAGAGCCTATGGTAATACAAACACCAATAAAGGGATGTCAACTCAGAACCTGGCCAAGTTTCTGATACAGAACAATTATCCAGTGTTGCCTCTGAACAGTTATCATAATGCCAGTCACCATCCAATGCTGAACAATCGGAGTGCAGTTTTCAATAATAGCCAGATTTTAAATAACCACCCAATGTTCAGTGGCCAGCGGCCCAATGGCATATTTAATAATAATAACAGGTGAGTTCTACTGCCAATGTTCTATGATTTTTTTGTTACCATTCATATCTTTGCACTCATTACTTAACTATTGTTGCAGTATTTTTTTATTTCAAACGTAAATATTAATTGAAATTATTCACTGGTACTTCAGCTTCAACATATCATCCAAAACAAAAATACAGCTTAGAGTAATTAGGTCAAAGATCAAAGCCATTGTATCTTTATTAGTAGTTGCTGTTAAGATGTTTTTCATCAATTTTGTCCATTTCCATTAATATTAAAAATATTGTATGCCTATAGCGCTACCATGTTCCACTTTTATGTAATTTGCAATATTAAAAATGGCCTAGAAAAGACCTAAAACTACGCATTACGATCACTGCTTTATGTATTAAAATACAAGATGAATTTTATAATGTAGTATAGTGAACATAAGATACGTGAATGTTTGTGTGAATGGTGAGTAGTGTAGTATAGCGAAAATAAGATCATGAAATGTTTGTGTGGAGAGACAAGGACAAAGCAAATGAGAGTGATAGAGGAGAGAGAGAGATGCTTGCGACGGTTATTGTGTTTCAACGTAAAGGCTTCCAGTGTTCGAATTACATGCCAAAGCGTTGTGTGACACATTGCGAAGATCGGGTTGACTGTGAGGAGCAAAAATGAATAGTACAGTGAGATATGTGTTATGTGTACTTGTGTGTATTTTTAAATAAATAAGGGTTCTCTTTCACATGTATTTCAATAACCATCCAAACAGTTTATACATTAAAGAATTATGAAATAGTATAATCCTGCAATAATTATCAGCAGACACATGAACGGAGACGAGACGGACGAGGCCGTCGATGTGGACGAGTACGCCGGACTGATGACGCAGCGCGAGAAGCAGTGGCTAATAAACATCCAGATGCTGCAGCTGAACACGGGTACACCCTACATACACGACTTCTATTACACGGTGAGATTATATTACCTATTAACGACAACTTTAGATGCTGTGTAAAGCACAAGTCCAATCGTGCGTGGAGTAATGTTCCCATATTTTGGCTGGAGCCGCCTATTATCAACTGGCGATTAAGGTTTGATGGAGAGGTGCGCTAATATAATAGTTGGGGACCACGTGCTGACTGGTACAAACCAGATAGCCTGGGTCAACGACGTAAGATAGGTAGCCTTTCTGTGTTGTAAAGGTTGTATTTTGAAGAGTGTGCTTAGGAATTGCAAGATTTAATATCGCCGTCGCCCTTCTACCGTCATACCTACATTTTTTTTAAAAATATTTTTAGCAAAGATATAATTTTTGTGATTTGATTCTTTCAATTGATGTTACGTTAAACTAGTTTTCATTATATCCCATGATTAGAAGAAATTTAGGACAGTCTTGATATTTAAATAATGACTTTATGATTGCTTACTTAGGTTTTTGTGGCGAGGCAAGCAAATAAAGAAAAGGAGGGTGTAAAGGAGGCTCACAAGGCTAACCAGCAAAACCATCCTTTTTATAGTGGTGGTAAGTTTTGTTTAATTATTTGCCACATTTAGTTTTTAGTACTCAAGATGTATTTTGTTGGACTTAATTGAATAAAAATAGTGGATGTTAATTTGTCTAAAATAGGTTTTATTTTATGTGTAAAATAATTCAATCGCAATTTAATTGGACAAACAAGGAGTATGTATGCCTAGTATGCGTGTTGGTAGATGCATCTGCAAAACTATCTCCTATGTATACTATTTAAATGTATCTCCACAGTCTTTTGATTACGCTTACTCATACTAAATGGAAAAGAAAATGATGTAAATGATAAGGATTTATTTAAAATATAAAATGATAAAAGTACATATATAGTGTTATTAATAAGCAACACACAAAATAAACATAGGAAGTACATAAAACAAGCACAGGTTATATTCATTATATATACATACTAGGTTATATGGATGTGAAATCATAATTATGTGAGAAATGTGACACCTTGGTTTATCTGTGTACACACTCCATTTATGGTTGTGTAAAACTTACATCACATATACCCCTTTGGTGTATTTTTGGTTCATAAATCAGTTACATATAAACATTTATATTTGGTTGAAAGCTTGAGTTAATTAAATATTAAAATTGTTCCCTCGCCAATGTTTTGTACAATCAAATTATCATCTACAACACTTAACATCGCAGTGTATTCTGTGAGATCATTTATTTCATTTTGGTGTGTTTTTTTCAGAAGTTGTCGCCATTGTCTTTCATCGTACATACAACCACTTTATCTTAGTATTTTTTAAGGAAAAAAGCTCTGCATTGTTTATTCAAAAATATTCTTAAATGAAAATACCTGGTTTAACGCCAACTTAACTTTGTTTGGGTCTACAGCCGTGAAACATGAGCAGCAACCGCGAGAACGCCACAACTCTCATCGTCACAACTCTACCAGCGAGGACGGCGCAGCGCCTCGCGTCTATGTGCCTACCCAATTTGAAAACTCCCTTGGCAAGCTGCAGGTATCTGATGAATAATATACATACACTGCATCACATAAAACATAAAGGCAAAGTCAAGTATTGTTTTAAGATAAATTATGTCAGAGTAGTATCTTCAGGAGTGCATCTTGTGCTAAGTTAAACTTCGAGAAAATAAGTGGCTCTTCTAGGTAGAAATATTATATATAATATTTTTAAAAGGTAAAGTGCATAATGAACGAACTACTATTTATGTTTCATTTCAGTGTGGCAGCGTGACTGCACCAAGAAAGATAATCGACGTCGAAGTAGTGGCGACGGAACCACCTTCCGCTCGAGTCTCCCGCGCACCCAGTGTCGCTAGCACTACTAACCCTGCGGAGGTGAGTGAATCTATTTCAACTGATCTGATTTTTATAATATCAGAGCAGTGAGTATTTTTCATGAGGCGATTTGTGTCTATACTTGGTTTATACTATTACCTTTAATTATTATTATATCCTATATTACCTATTAAGTTTAATAGTACAAGTAAACTTATAAGAATTAGGAAGAAGGATTTTGAGTGTAAAAAAGTAGTAAAATTGTATAAATTGTGTCTTCTAGGCACCTCGGGAGATAAAAAGGACAAAGCAACTGCTGCTGGATATTGAAGCACTGTATCTAATCCTTTTGAGGCTGGAGGAGCTCAATGATCCCCTGGCGATTTCCAATGCGCTGATACTCAAGGTAAATAAATAATAAACATACAAAAGTATACATATTTTCACCAATAACTCTGTTTGTGTTATTTATATACATAGGGTATAATTGTTATTTAAATCATACATGTCTGATTTGAAGTAAATACCAAAAGTTACCTTATAAAAAATGTATGCAGTATAATTTAGTTTACTTAAATATATATAATTATTGTTAAAGGAACGAGAAGAGAAACAGAAGCAATTGGAAGAGGAGCAAAAGGAACTACTGGAAAATGAGCCAGAAGAGGACACTAATTTATTTCTTAGGAACATTGAATCAGTTCATAGGAGGACCAAGCAGGAGAGTCCCAAAAGTGAAAGCATAGACAAGCGGCAGGTGAGTACCCTCACTTAATTGTAACGATTCCAGATTTTGTAAGCGATAGTTCACTTGTATGAATCATGAATATCATCAGCAGATGGAGCTTATAGCTGAACATAGCTCTCTCATATAAATTGCACTCCCTGCATCAAAGGCAACAAAAATGTTCAAGCATAAAAGAATTTGTGAATATTTTTATATTATACATCAAATAAAATTTAAAAGGTTTGAAATAAATGTAATGATAAGTAAGTATATTTTTTTTGTGCTAGGTGGTCAATTTAGCTATGAACCAAAAGCCAGCACCGGCGAAGAACCTCCTGGATGAAGACAAAGATGAGTTGCTAAATAAGATGTTTGCTGGTCTTCTGCATAGTGACCGGCTGCCACAGATGCTTACTGTTAGAAAAGGAAGGGTAAGAAATAAAATAAAAATTATTTATAATGTAGTTGAAATAGAATGCGAAATTAGCGAAATAGTAGGTTTTTGTTGCGAGGAGGTAGGCGTTGTTACTGCAGACCGTCTAGGGAGTTACAACAAAACAGCGCCTATTTCTGCCTCCAAACACTAACGTGGAAACATTGTCTGAAGAGTTTTGCAGTCAGTGTAATATCTGGGGTCACGGGGCTTAACATCTTATATCCCGAAGCGACGGACGCAATGTGGCGGTGTATATACAATTTCAACCAGAGCCACGTTGTTATAGGTGAACGTATTATTTACCATCAGATTAAAGTCATGCTCGTCTGGTCACCTAGTATAAAAACAGGCTTACCAAACATATCAAATCGAAAAATTGTTTTATGTTATTGTTTAATGATTGTAAATTGAACCGAAGTATGGGATCTGCTCATCAGATCTAACTCGGTGAAAATTGTTTTGGTGGTATTTTTTCATCAGTGCACAAGAGTAGGTTGTAAGTATGGTTTTATAGTAAATTTGGCTTTCACATTAGTCGGTGTAATTAAGTGTGTGCACGGGCGGTCTGCAGGCGCTCGTGGTGCGGTTCGTTGGGCGGGCGGCGTGCACACACGTGCGTATGCGTGCGCTGTGGTCCCGCGTGCTGCGCGCGCTGCCGCACGCCGCTCGCCGCGACGACGGCGGGCTCGCCGCCCTCGCGCCGCACTACCGCAGGTACACAGCGGCTATAACCAACATTACTCTATTATTATATTATAAAGAATACTCATATAAATTGAACTCTCACATCATGCATGCGAGATCTGAATATGTTTTTAATGTGAAATTATCGAATGTCTATATTTAACCCATTCAGCAATGATGAATATTCCGCGAAACCGCGACAGTCGACTATAATAACCATCGTTGGAGTCTTCGAGAGGAGAGTGAATGAGTTCGTAGCAGCGGGGATCGTAGTCAAGCACTAGCTTATTTTAGTTAAAAATGTCGTGACAGTTGCGGTTCGCGAAAATATCCGCATATTAGAAGATTTCAAGTGGAATTTTTCAAAATTACTAAAATTGATGTAAACAATTTAGAGATTATCTATTTACTCAGTTTCCACTGCAGGTATTTCGTATTTCAACAAAATTAAATTTATCTGTCAATTAAATAGTGTAATGTGTAAATGTCTATTAAATTTGTCGAAGGTCCACATACCTCGCTCTTTGTACTACCTACTATACATAATTAGTTCTTACGCATTGAATCATGCAGAAATTGATCTAAATAAAGTTGTTGTACGCCAATATTGAATATATGATGTTTACTTTATACATGAAATATGCACCTTAATGAACCTTATGATATATGTACCTGAAGATTCTGCAATTCCGACCAGACATACAAACTTCACACTTCACTTCATCTTTATTAGTTACCAAAAATCAGGAGTGAACAATTTTAAACTGGATATCTGAACAAGCGCATTTAGACCAGTCTTTCACATGTTTGAAATTAAACCAAACCTATTTTATGTTATTATTTACATTGAAGGTATCAGGATTGTATATGTGTATAATGATGTAGCCAGATTTAGGAATAAGTCACGTATGTGGTTCTTGTGATATAGGAGTGATAGAAAGTTGTTACAAGGATTTTATAGATTGCCATATATTAATAAATGAAGTAAACTTTGTAGTGACTCTCACTCTTTGAATTGGCTTCCAGCAAACCACTGCGTGTGTTAAGGTTTTTTATTTAATTTTGTATGTTGTTTGTTTAGTCAGTTCCACCGTCCGGTCGTAATACTTGTAAGGCGGAAATAATAACAACCCGGTTTTGTAGGTACATCCAGAGCACTAACGGCTGGTCTGCTGTGTTGGAGTCGTGCGGTATACTCTCCGAGGCGATCGATCCAGCGCGCACTCACCACGCTCTTACCACTGCCGTGAGTGTCACCACCACTGTGCACATTTAAACATCTTTTTATTTAATGTATTAAATGAATCACAGTCACACCAATAAGCCAGACACTAATATTTGTCAATGATAAATTTGCGGTGGTGCACTGTAGGTCACAGTGTGGTTAATGATACTATTGCTCATTATATCACATAAACATTAGGTTTATATAGATTTGTAATTGAGATATATTGCCTTATGTAAATAATTATTTTCCCAGTTGACACTCAGCTGCGTCTGTGCAATGTTGGAGAAAGCGGTGTTGCTGGTGAACACTCCAGAGGCGACCTCTAGTGAGCGTCAGTGGTTCAAGTTCCTTAAGAGCCTTGCGAGAGCGCTCAAGAACACCACCCTGGCCGTCGCGAAACCTGTCCAGCCACTTCCGGAGTCAAAAGTCGTGTACCATCTGAAACAGCTGGATTCAAGGAGCATCATAGAGATCCTGCAACGCGGCAAGACTACCACTGAGTTCGCAGACCTCACGAAAAGCGATATCTCCGAGCAGCTTATTAAACACCTATGCTGATCAGTTCCGCATCCGCTCAGTTACTGACGGCCATTTGTTTTTATCTGTTTCGATCGACAAGGTGAAGGTTATAATTTATGTATAAATTTCTCTAGATCCGCGTACGGTTAGGGTGAGCGAGAAGCCTTCGAGAGAACTCTTGGCAGCGGATACTGTTTTATTTTCCAGCGATTGTCCCATTTATTCAACGAAAGCCTGTGCTGTAAACACTTGTCCGGAATGTGTGTATGGTGTGTGTGTATGAATGTGTGTGTGCATCGGCTGTGACAAAATTTGATACAATTGCAATAAAATGATAACACAGCACATGCGGTTATAATCTTGTATAAATAAATAATGGATAATGATTAATAATGGATAATATTTTTTTAACAATATGACGTGAATATTGTAAAGTCGACGCGCGTCCGCAACATCGTGTTTATTATCTAAGTAGTGCTTGCGAGCGCCCCGCGGGTAATTTTTGTTTAGCATTTATTATATATATAACTCACATTTCCCATCTTTCCTTTAATATTCTTAAATTGTATATTAATTACGTTTTTATTTCCCGCTAATTCTAAACGAATGAAAACTTCTTAAATTATTTTTTTATTTCGAAGGACCTTGAGTTCTGTAGTTTTAATTTCGGTTTGTGTTTTTAATATTTGACGTGTTGCCTTTTTATATTATTTTAGCATTGAATGGCAACATCGACGCGATATCCGCTGTGTACCCTTGCATTATGTCGTCGATGTTACGTGAACATTTGAGTTTCTTGTTAACATCATAAGCACTGACTACAGTGTAAATATTTTTATTATATCTGTAAATATTAAGTACGAGTAAATAAAATCATATGAAAAAAAAATCATACTTAGATTAAAAGGCTTTTTGATTATAAGTGTTAGGAGCGCCGACGTCACGCGTGGGCGTGGGCGTGGGCGCCGGAGTGGGCCGGCGGAGAAATATTACACACCAGAGAATTTTCATAATGGATGATAATATGTTTGCAGTCCATAAAAATTCGTGTGTGATATTAACAGGCCTGTGGATTGATTTTATAGAATGTTAAAAAGTACTGTTTTGTTATTGGTAAAAGACTGTGATCAATATCGATTTTATTATTTCTCTTTATGGTCTATGTTTCTATTTTATTGTGATATTCGCGGAAGAAAATCAATTCACGGGCGGCGTGCGGCAAAACCACTTTTAGAAATTTGTTTCCACTTAATATGTTTTTGGGGAATCAAAATAAATTTATTGTAAAATATAGAAAATAATATTTTATATTTTAATCCACTAGGATCATCATAAGACCGTATCTGCAAATTTTAATTGTACACTTAATGTTTTAACTCTGTTTGCGTGCTTCGATAACTGCAATGTGAATGTAAAAATAAGGCAAGAGTGAGAGTAGTGTAAATGTACAATCATGGGAAGGCAAATCGTATTGTTGCGAATTGAATTAAACTTGTATTTGTAAGGGGAATCGGATCCAGAGGAAATGCATGCGCACGCCTTATAAATAGATCCAATGTAATTTGTAAAAAAATTGCGATGTGTAAACTAAGTTTTTGTACATGCGCATGGATATACGGATGGACGGAGCGCTCAGAGACAAAATGTAAATAATGTGATGAGCAAGGGGAGAGGGGGGATCTATTTCGGGAATCATTAAACCGTAAGCATATCTTAATTTGTTATCACATCTTTTTTCATATAAATTAACCTTTCTATTTCACGAATTCGTAAATGAGGGGAGCTATATAATTTTTTTTACTACCTATTAGTAGTTTCTAGTTTTTCTTTAATCAGTAAATTGATAATTTGTTTACAGCATTACAAGGAGTTTTTTTTTCCTTACCTTTAGTGAAATCGGAACTGCAAACCTTACACAATTGGCAAAAATGTAACTATCGTTTCTTTAAGATTATAAAAAATAATACATTCGAGTGATTCCATTTATTGCTGCATCATACACATAATTGGAGTTAAAACTATTTAACTGACGTTTTGATGAAAAATGTAAAAATTCGTCGAGAGTTTTTCCTTATTCTTGAAAGGAAACCGGTACGATTCTAGAGCAGTAAAAAAGCACAGAGGGTGCGCAAATATGATTATTTCCACATAATTAATTTTCAAGTCAAGATTATCGACACTGCCACAAAGTCGTAATGGAAGCAAGAATATATTACTAGTAACAGAAATTTTATTTTACTAATGCTTTCAACTGAGGGTATTAAAAAATATTTTATTAAGTGAGAGCGTGTTAAGAAAGATACTTGCTATCAAATACAAAGTATTGAATGTAATAAGTAATGTTAAAAAAAGTAAGGTAAAAACATTTAACAATCAGGATGCTCTATTGCCGCGTAGCAACGCACAGGGGCATTTCTTAAAGATTTTTACATTATACATTTGTTGTCCTTATAGTAAGCAATCAGCAGTTGAACACACTCAGGAGAAGCTGGAGAGCTTCAGTTCAGTTAGCATGCTGAACACTGTCTCCACTAGCTTGTACTTCATCGAAAATGCTGTCCTGCGCGCGTCCACGGAGCCGTACGACAGGTTCAGCGTAAATAGATCTGGGAAAAACTGAAAGGGTAACACAGAGAAGATGAATAAATATTACTACACGTCGCATATGCTTCAAACTTGAAATATTGATATTACGTATACACTAAATATAACGAATGCAAATAATACACAAATGTGGATTTTTTGGATACTGCCATTGTCCTTATACCGTCGGATATATAGACACATCTAACATTAGTTTTTTCGTTTTATACCGGCGTTAGTGTTTCTGTAAAAGTGTGATGTGGGAGGCCAAGAGAAGGGTTAAATGGACTTCTTCTAGACTAGTGCACTTTAACGCCTAGATTACATTACCACTTTCTGTTAGGAGGGACTGAAGGTAAGAAACTGGTAAAATAACTATTGGCAATGTATCAGGATTTTGTGTTTGAGCTTAGGAATATCATTTATCTAATTTTGTCTGGACAATTTACATAACATAAGTACAAAAAGAAATCTCATATACCATCAACAAAATGTGAAGACTATATCTAACCATAATTACACGATTTAAATATTTTATATCTCTATAATCTAAAGTAATACGGGTTTTTTAAATCCTTTATATACAATATGCGACTTGCACAACAAATGTTATAAAAAAATCAGTAACACATATTCCAATAATTGTATATTTATGTTATAAAATGGTATTAAGTGATTGTTCATAAAATTCTGTTGCTGAGCTGTGTAAACCAAAAGTGTTCGCATCGAGACTATTTAAGGAACCAAACGTTATTATATGATCAATATTGTTAGATCAATTATATGAGATTTTTGTATGTATATTACTTTTTGGGATCTAATTAAGTTCATAGAAAGAAAAATAGTATCTGTCTCACCGGCAGCCCGGCGATCGGCTCCAGGCTAAATTCCGATGTAAGCTCGTTGCAGTTTAATATGGTCGTCTGCTGAGGTGTCACATGCAGCAACCCAAACTTAGCCTGAAATAATTCCAAAAATAAAGGTTATCTTACAAGAAATTGGCGTAAAACAATTCTCCAAAAGAATGGCCGCATCACACTCCTCTTACTAGTTTCGATGACGTTTAATTACATTCTCTATTATCTGGTACACTCCAATTTTAATAAACACACACTCTTTATTCCGATTTTCTCAAAATAAATGAGAACTTTCAATATGCCTTTTGTTTTTGAAAGTCATCAACATAGAAATTAAACTTTACGTGTTTTTTTTACTATTTGTTTATATTACATTAGTACAGCGGCTTTTATTGCGATATTAATATAGACACATTCAGCACACTCAGGCTTAATTATGATTTAAGTCGGTCACAATGACTGCCATATTTACCTCTCTCTTTTTGTCAACAGCTTCGCGTATCTGCATTATGATGTTCCTACTGCCCGCAGTAGCGTTCCACCTGCACATTTTACAACGAATTTAAATCCTTTTTTGTTAATTTCTTTGCACGTGGACTTCTTGTTCATTACAATGTTAGATTACTATTGAATATCAAAATATGATCTCATTTTAATATTAGTCGTAACATAATAGTGAGTTCGAGGTTCAACTGGTAGACAAATACAAATTCCTCCTTTACTAACTTGTTGCCCTAGTGGCATAAGATGATAATTTTTGTTATACCAGAAATTTTGAATAAATGAAGTGATAATCGATATATCACTTTCTTTGACTAGAGTCACCTGCTCCATTGGAAGTTGTATCCCCTGGAGAGGAAGGCCATGGCGTGGTAGTTGTGGTGCTCAGCCACCCACTCCTTAGGACAGGTCCCTTCCACATGACTGTGCCCGTCGAAATCCGGGAAGAAGTCGCACGCGGCTTCGCGCATCAGCTGGATTTGTAATATATAATATAAATGCAAAAGTCTATATTACATAGTATGACAATTAAAAACATCTTGAAGTGATATAGAGGCACTTTGTCTTGTGCTACTGTAACAATTTGTATCAACTATATCAGTTTGCTGGCACCACATTTACTATATCTAGTATGTGTATAATATATACTACGAGTAGAATGAGACCCAAATCGATTCTTAATTTACC
>DWIB01000254.1:0-11569 GCA_018248155.1 Cressida cressida
CCATTAAAAATATAAAATGTATACATAACAAATGTATGCAACTTTTTTATTATCACCTGAGATAATTTTTTCAGGAACAAATATTGTTTCTCATCAAGGGTGTTGATGCTAGCTACCGCAGCACGATGGATACATGTTATGGCGTCTTCGCTGAATAATATCATTAACGGCTTCCGCTCTTTCGTCTGAAATAATTTTGATTAAGATGAATAAAATTAAATTAACTCTTGTGTACTATTACATCATGACCTGGAATAATATTTATTATATTTTCAATACAGAGTATGTTTATAATATCATAAATTAACAATATGTTTCATTTTGAACTTACGGAGCCTTTCCTGTTGACAACTTGTAACAGGCATTCAGCAGCAGGCAATTGGAAGACTTCATCTTGCAACAAGATGCACAAAATCTGCAGTAGGCGGCCATCATTCATAACCACATGGTTTGTGGACACCCATTCAACAAATCCAGTCAGTGTTAATAATACAACCTGTAAAAAAGACCACCATGTTAAAAATACCCAATAATTTTTTTTTATATACTAAGTAAGGGACCAGACGAGCGAGACATTAATCTGATGGTAAATAATATGCTCATCTATAACAACATGGGGCTAAATTGAGTGGTACAAACACTACCACACTGCGCCTGCTGCTGCAGGGACAAAATGTTACCCCAGTAATTTTGTTAGTTACAGTGTACTTAAGACCGGTACACAGTAATGTTTGCATACTAATGTTTGGTGGATGAAATAGGCCCTGCGGTGGTACCTCCCTAGACAGTGTCCAGTAAAAGACCTACCACCAGTACATGTTACTAACCTGCACAACTCTGCCATTACTAGCAGCAGCAACATAATCTCCTGCTGCAGTCTTCTCACGAAACTCTTGAACATGAAGCTCTATTAACCTCATAAAAAATGAAAAAATCTCAGACATGTTACTTGTTAATGCTTGATAAATGTCTTTGCGACGCTGATGCTGCTCCAAGGTCTGTAAGAACATTATATGTATGGATAATTTGTTACATAATTCTAACAAAAACAAAAAATATATGTTCATTTTTATAATTTAAAAATATTTGAAGTTTCTCTTACTGTTCATATAAACAATTAGTAGTAAAAATAATTAGTAGATAAACTATTTCTAATTTAAAAGGTTAACTGCAGAATTTAAAATAAAACATAAAGAAAGATAAAAATAATTAATGAACAGTTGGATTACACTTAAGAAAATAGCAATGACAAACATTTCGGATTATGATATGAACAATGCGAAAGCTTACTTGTAAAGTAGCAACATCCTCAACAAGTCTCAAAAAGACATGCAGCACAATTTGTGTGTGGAGGTGTCCATGAGCACATGCATCACTGAGCTCAGCAAGCAGTGTAGGCCATTGTTGTGGCCACTCACGTTTGATCATTTCCACTATCACCCTCGCCAATGCATCATTTAGATGACCTATCTCCCATCCACCCATATATAACAACTTCATTGCATTTTCCTGAAATCATATTAGAGATAATGCAAAAAAAAAATCAGCAGTTGAATTAAAATCAATGAAATACCACAATTATACATCTAGTTTAATTATACAACATTTGATTTATATTTACCTTGATAAATATTTTTTCAGCTTGTGTTATTTGAGTCCATCTATACTTTACAGTATGTTCCATTAACTGAAGGCCAAAATGTTTAACAACAGCAGAATACTGACTACCACTGGATAGAAGTAATCCTGCTTGAGCACACCATGGAGAATTTTCTTTAAAACTGAAAGGTAAATTATTTCCTTATTAATTGTATATTAATGATTTTAACTGCCTAAACATCAGCTAGATATGGCAATACTTGCAAATAAGTGATTTTAATAAAAATTCAAAGGACTCTGGTTAAGTATAAAAATTACTTTTTCAATTATATAACTAGCTCACTTATTTTGTTACAAATATAATTTAATTCTTCGTATGCTTTCAAATCACACTTTGCCACAAAAAAATTAACTGGGTAATCTATATTATTTATTAAAGTAACCTTCACATTGAAGGCTTTTTTAATTCAGGTAATCCAAAGTGTAGTTATTCATCAAAAGTACATTAAGAACTTACGACTTCATAATAATAATATTTTGATAAAAAAAGTTAAAAGAAGTCACAAGGAAAGACTGCAGACTCCTTTCTATAGTGTGATAGTGTACTTCATGCAATATTTAGACTAGTGCTGCCATTCGACAAATGGCAGTTCTTAATTCGATAAAGAGGTGCGCTAAGAGAATAGGTGGAGACCAGGAGCTGACTCATGTATAACTATATAGCCTGATATCATCAACCTAAGATAGCTAACCTTTTGGTGTTCTACTAGTTGCATTTTCTGAAATTCAATCAGTAGAACACCAGACACACACTCTTGTGTGTGCACAGGAACGACATTATTTAACACTGGCGCTGCCTTTTTACCACCAGATGAATATACACATGGCTCACATGCATCCTTTATTGCCAATATTCTGCACAAAAGGACAAACGTTTCACTTCATAATATGGACAAGGGCCTCCATCCAGTTATAACGAGGGAATGTTCAAAGGAGACTGAACAGGTTACTTCTGGACTAGTGCACTTCACCATCTACATTACAAAGATCAGATAATTAACCAACTAGTTGTAAAAAATTTAAAATATTTGCTAATAATGATAATTAAACAGTTTTATGATAAAGATTAAAATATCAATGGTAACATTTTCCATATGTTTATAGTAATAAACTCCAATTACAAATATATAATCATTTATGACACAAATATTTAACAATGGAAGAAAAAATAACATCATTTTAACTAAATTTATGAATGACACAGTTGCCACATGTCTATTTGAAAAAAATACTCAGAGGCAGAAATTAAAGCAAAGACGGTCAATGACTAATTTAGACTAGTCCTGTTTGCCAATAATAAATGGATGAATGGATATGAATTTGAGCACACCAACAAGTGCCTGTGGAGGAAGATCCAACAAATGGTGAGGGAAAATTTATTAGCGTAGACATAACAGCAACTTTAGGTTATAATTAGAGTTAATACTTATTTTGAAAATATATAACTAAGGTAATGATATCATCATCATATTATATGCATTACTAGGAGACTACTTTAATTTCATAAACTAATCTTTAAACTAAGCACACCATATCATATCAAACATATCATGTACAATGTTATATGTATATGTGTATATAAATAACTATGGTATTACCTTTCACAGGCATTGTAAGCCTGATTCCTGGCGTCATGAGATACAGCTGGATTGAGCGTGAGTTCAACTGCTCGACTTAATTCCTCAGCAATGAGGGCCACTTCACCAGTAACATCGCCATTCGCTACGCCAACGTTCATTGTAGCTCTTTTTTGCTAAAGATTAAAAAGAATAACAATAATACAAGGTTTGTTAGTCAACAAGGCATTTCAACAAAAATGACACTAACTAATAACTCACCTACTTATATATATTAAAAAATCTCCAGGAACTAAAAAATCACTTCATGATTTGCCTGTACAGTAAATACACAAAATCTTATATATAACTACACGCATAAAATGAGTTTTAATGTTATTAACTAAAATATCGTTTTCCGAAGTTACATTATCTTTAATTCAATTATTTAAAGAGATGTTAAAAAGCTAAAAGTTTTATTGTTGTAACAAAAAATTTTTTTTAATAAAAACAAAGAAATTTTTATTGAAATTATTAGAATTACATTCAAAACATAAGGAATACCTCGTGTCGCTCTGACTAAAGAATCAGAATTCTACCATAAACAATATTTTTTCTTTGATGCATATAACATTACAACTACATATACATCAACAATTAAATTGTCATACGTAAACAAAAAAATTGTACCTGTTAATAACAAAAATACACCAAACAGCAGAATACCGAATAAATTAATGCCATAGCATCGCGGTATGGCCAGGCTTAATTTTATAAGCGCCGGCTACTGAACTCTTCATTTACAACCTTAAGATTTTTACTAAAAACAGTTTCGTATGAAATCTCCGCTTCGGTAAACAAATAATATAATTTGCTACTAATACATATTTTTTAAATTGATGCAAACCAGTATCATTAACGGTTTGTCATGTGGTTCATGATTATAAAATAAACGATTTTGCGATTTCCGGTTAAATTTGTCTATGTTATTTGTTGTGACAGATATGAAATCAGTTTGAAATTTTGCGGTATAATTCGCGTATTCTGTTAGCTTAGAACATTGTTTATATGTATCGTCGATGTGAAGTTTGAATATGGAATTTATACCAACACCGCTTGAACCGTCCTTAGAAAAACAACTTAAAGGCCACGGAGGTGGAGTAACAGCAATATTTTATAATCCCAATGAACTACAAATAGCTAGCAGTTCATATGATCACAGTATTTTGGTAAATATCATCACCATAGTAACATTCTTAAACTGATGTTTTATAGTTAATTTTTATACCTTATTTTCAGTTATGGGATCTACGTGGATCGATGACTAGTTACAGATTTCAAGGTCACGATGAAGCCGTCATGGATGTTACATTTTCACCTACAGGAAAATATATGGCATCTGCATCGCGTGACAAAACTGTTAGAATATGGGTACCCACAGTAACAGGCAGTACAGGAATGTTTAAAGCTCATTCACAAACAGTGCGATCTGTACAATTTAGTCCTGATAGCTCCCGGGTAAAATGTTTCTAGCAACCTTGAGAAATAATGAAACTTGAATGGTAGTATCTGTTCTAATGATAATTATTCAAAGCACTGTCTGTATAGAGACAATGCCAGATTGTCTTACTGGTGATAGGTCATTGTTACTAAAGAGCACCTAGGGAGGTATCACCACAGTTCCTAATTCTGCCACTAAACAGTAGTGCGCAAACAGTATTGTGTTAAAGTCTGAAAGTTGTTGTTGCTAGTGAAATCATTAGGGTAATGATGCTTATCATCTTTTTTCCCAGAGTGGTGGGTGCAGTGTGGTGGTGTATATATTATTTCAACTAGTGTCATTGTTTTGGGTAAATGTATCTATCATTTACCACTAGATTAACATCTCGTTTGTCTTGTCGATTATTGATTACTTAGTATAAGTAAATAATACATCACAGAATGATTTGGTTGAAGTCAAATAAAAATTATGTTTTTATAACTTTTTTTTAGTCAGTATTTAGTTTTATATGTGTGTTAATATAATGAACTACTTGTATGTTTTAACCAAATATATTATTTTAGATATTAACAGGATCTGATGACAAAATAGTTAAGTTATGGTCGAGTGTTAAGCATAAATTTATTTCATCTTTTGTTGGTCACACAAACTGGGTACGATGTGCCCGTATGTCACATGATGGATCTGTTATTGCATCATGTTCTGATGACAAAACTGTCCGTCTTTGGAACCCTGACACAGGAGAATGTATTCATATATATAAGGAAAATAAAGGATATGGAACCTATTTATCTTGGCACCCTTCAGGTTGTTACATCGCAATAGGAACATCACTTGGAAATGTTAGGATTTATGATGTAAGAACTCACAATCTTGTCCAATACTACAGGTAATTTTTGTTAAATATTTGCTTATATCTATGTACAGAATAATTTATTATTTATTTAATATATAACAAAGTAATGAACAGTCTATTGAAATTTAGTAAATGAAACCCTTTTACAGTATTCACAATGATGCAGTAACACAATTAGTATTTCATCCCAGTGGTAGTTATGTCTTAACGTCTAGCAAGGATGGTAAAATAAAGGTAAAAATAAATTATAAAGCTTAAAAAATCATACAGGTTGCCTTTTTCATAATATATAAATTTTCTGTAGGTACTCGATTTATTAGAGGGACATCCAATATTTACTTTAAATGGACATAATGGTTCTGTTAATTCTGTCAATTTTTCTATAAGCGGAGACAGTTTTGCATCAGGAGGTGAAGATAAAATGGTAAATCAAATTTCTAAATGAAATGAACTGTTTTAATTATTAACTTTTATTGTGTACTCTTTTAATATTCTATTCATGTTTTGCAGGTTTTCATATGGAAAACTAATTTTACTGAAATTGCAAATGAGTCTAAAGAAAATGAAAAACAGAATCAATTATTTTCCCCAAAATCAGCAAATCGAAGTACCTCTCAAAAAATGCAATCTAGTAAAAGAGGACAAACTCAGGTTGTCAAATAGTCCATGTTAAAATATAGATTACTTAGTATATATACAATATGTAGTGTATTTGAAGGTCTTATAATATATATGAAATATCTAAGTTGTAGGTTTAAAATTAATGTAAATAATATATTTTTGTAAGTAATGGTTGGATTTTCTTATGGTAATATCTACATTTCCTATGTAAATATTTTTCTTAATTCTTCTTTTTAATAGGAAAGCGATCAATTTATTTATATAAAAGTTGAGTTGAGTGACTCTGAAATACAAAATATTCCAAGTCAATAAGAGTGAAGTCTTGTTTTTGTTCAATAAAATTTTGCATTGTATATTTAATAAAATAAATATAAAGATATTCACAACAGTTAATTATACATATCCCTATATCTTTAGAACAAATAGTAATCAATTTCATCCATAAATCAGGGTGCAAGGTTATGGTACCAATGCTACCACAGCTTCAAGTATCCGATTGTTACATTTGTCCATCTTGATAATGCTTCAAATATAGATGAACCTATTGCAAGTAGTAGCTTCTATCAAGAAAATGAAAACTCCCAAAATATTCCCAATCAAATGAATGAGAGTTTTCATATTGATCAGCAAAGAAACGAAACTACGGAAAATAAAATGAGCAGAATTGACTTTGAGCCATCAGGATCGCTTAGTGTGGGTCACATGAGTCACATTCCCCGAACACCGCCAAATGCTGCAACATATACAATACCATCCATAATAAAATCACCTATTATATCTGAAAATGAAGAAGAGAATTTGTTTGGTATGATAAAACTTAAAGAGACTGATGTATGTTACACAAGTGGTACAATAGAGTGGGTTGGCCGGAAAAGAACATTTCCATTAAATACTGGATTTAAAATAATTTCAGACAGTTATAATCCTGAAGACAAAACATTCATAAAAAGAATAAGGAGAGATAACACAGTTTCTTCAAATAAAGAAAAAAAAATTAGGGAATGTGAATGTGTTGATGTTTTACCCACTGTGAATGCGATAGTTGATCATTTAAATGCCTTACATGAAGCAGTTGATTTAGTTGACTTGAGACTTAATACCTTAGAAGATGTGGCTGTTCACAAGTAATAATCATAATAAAACCATTTATAAAAACATTGCATTTATTAAATACTGTACTCCAAAAAATATACTAGTGTTTATAATGTTTAGTAACATAGAAAAAAATATTTTTAAGATTTGTCAAACAATCATTTAAAAAACAATTTACATTAACATTTTCAGTAATACTTAAATATGTACATAAACATTAACACTTGCTTTAATATGTTTAAAATAAATATTGTCTATAATTCTTCATTATTGGGTTCCAATGTATGTAGTCTTCTTACCAGTCTTCTTGATTACTTCCAGCAGCTGTTCTGCACTAAGAGTTGAAGTGACCGACACCTTTTGATCAGGTAGATTTATTGATACTTCATCAACACCTTGCCCTTTTAACCTGTTGAGAACTCTTTCTACAGCTCCTGAACACCCTTCGCATGTCATCTCTACATTAAATAAGTGTGTCTGGAAAAAATAAATAAAATAATGTTTCTTTTTGATCGAGACGTACACGATTAAGTTATAACTTTCTTACCGATGACATTATTATCTTTTCTGAATTTCAATTAAATTAAGGAAATATGTTGTAGTACAGTTATTTGCGATATCTTGGGTTTCTTTATCAATAGATTAATAATTTATCATCTTTGTAAACGTAATTTGACATGTCAATGACCCCTAACTATCAATGTAATTTAACCTCCGTGACAACAACTATCGTTATTTACTTTTAAAACATTCTAAAAGGATATTATGACTTTATTTAAACAAATATGTAACGTGGTAATGTTTTAAAATTACCTTAATATTAGAGAATAATTACAGACTGAATATTAGGAACACATGATTTTTTATTACATTTAAAAGAACTATGAAAATTTAAATTATTACAAGAAAAATATTTCAAATTAATTTAGATCGTCTAATATTATTTAGACGGCTCATTAATAGCATGACATTTGTTCAGACGAACGTGTATTTTCCTGTAAGTAAAAATATCTGTTGTCTGTCTTTGCGCCTGTTGGTTTGACAAGTAGTCAATTCTTATAGAATATGGTGTGCCTGTGTGAATTTTTTTATTTGTTAAAAATTGCGAAATTCATTTTATAATTTATAGATAAATATAAACATGTCTCTTAAAGACAGTCTGAAAGAGCTGGGCTGGTGAGTAAAGTTACACCTCTTTTAAATAATTACTTTCGCATTTAGTTCCAGTATTTTTGATTATTGTGTGATATTGTACCAATATTTCTAGGCATCTTACGCAGGACGGTATAGATATTCTTAGCGAAAATGGGGAAGTCCAAGATGTCCATACTATTTATCGAAAAGCGTTAGATGTGAGTATCAAGATTATAAACCAGATGCTCAAATTATAAAGAATATTATTTAAATATTTATAACATCTCCTTTCACTATGTTACAGTATGATTTAAGAGACATTGGAGATGTCGCATTTCCTGAAGAATTTACGAAAGATCCTTCAAAATTGGAAAAACCCATAGTGGTGCAAGTACAGAAAATAAGAAATGTATCAGCACCAAAGGCTAATGAAGAATCTGGTTCTGCTCCACGGATGCTAAAACTGACTTTACATGATGGAAAATCCACCTGCACAGGTTTAGAGATCAGTCCCATTACAAGTCTAAGTATCAATACTCCGCCTGGTACAAAACTTTTAGTTAATAATGAAGGCCTTGAAGTATGTCATGGCTACATCTGGCTATCTCCGAAAGTAATATCAGTTTTAGGTGGTAACGTTTCCCATATGATTGAGAAATGGGAACTAAATCGGAGTCTTGCAAAACACACTAGAGGTAATTTGGAATGACTTTTTCTATGTAAACATTGGGCATAATTATTTAATCTCTTGTTAAAAAATATGTTAAGAGGTAAAGCGACAAAAAAATATATAGACCCAATACAAAAATATATAAAAAAATATATTTTGTATAAAAAGTCACTATTTTTATCTAGTGTAATGTACTCAATACTTTCTAGTTAAATATGGTAGTCTACCAGTGAAGGGTTATATCTGGAGATTTGTTATGAATAGTTTTTCTCATTTATTTAAGGAGGTATCGGAGCTGATGGTGGCCCACCTCCATGGATTCCATTTGGGCAACGTTTAGAAGCTCTAACAATGGAAAAGCAGTTTAAGAGCTTACAAGAAGCAAATAAACAAGACAATGCAGAGTTTGAAGCTCAAAGAAAAGGTGCTATAGCTGAAGCACAGAGATTATCTGGTGTTAAAAAGGTAATGGTCCCTCAATAAGATATCATTTTATCAGTGATGAAAATGAGGTAGTAAATGAACTTTTACTTTTAGGTTTTCGGAGGAGGTACTAAACCTTTACTAGATGCTAATGTTCAAAAAATTGTTGATGCCGGATTTTCTGAGGAACAAGCTGTAAATGCTTTAAGATATACTAAGCATAATGTAGATAAGGCTCTACGGATTTTGCAAAAAAGAGATACTTCCGAAAATAGGACTAAGGATAAGCAAAAAGAATCAGAGCCTCCAAAACGTAAAGGACGTCATAAGGAGCCTGTTGATGAAGATAGCATTCCGGTTAAACCAACTGCAAGGGTTTCGTTATTTGATTTCCTTGAAGATAAACTGCCTGACATACCTGATAAGGATAAGAATAATAAGCAGAATAATTCAACTAATGATGACAGAAGTGAAAGACAATATCATCATAGAGATAGAAACAGTGAAAGAAGGAACTCTCGTTCTCATAGATATGATGGCTCAAATAGGCACAAGTCTGATGTAAGAGGTCATTATACAAATGAAAATCATCACAGAGATGAAAGGAAGTATCCACCACAAAATGAAAGACCCCCTAGATTCCAGAAAAAGTGGGCAGAAAAAAATAAACAACAACACCAACATCACCACCAGCAACATCATCTTAATCACCAACATCCGCAACAGCATCTGCTACAGCAACAGCATCAGCAACCGCAGCAACAACCTCAACATGTACAACAACAGCCTCACCAACATCAGCTTCAAACCAATTTGAATCTAAATATGCAATACAACAATTCATATCATAATCAACAACAAAACCATTACAATGAGCACAGTATGCGACACGATAGAAATATGAATGATAAAATTCACCAATCCCATTATCGCAACAATACAACTAATGCCATAGATAGTTTAAGTGAAGCTGCAGCTAACCTAAATTTATTATCAAATCAGTCACGGCCTAATGAAGATATTGCTCAGCCACACAATTATCAATCTCATACAGACCAAGTGTATTCTAAGCAACTTTACTTGCCCAATCAGAATGTGCCAGATATTCCACCATTTCGCAGGAATAATGACATGCAGAAGTATCAGGATCAGTCGTATCAGCGAAGGCAACAGCATCAATCTAATGGCTACCTGGAGCCCCCTCAAAATCCTATGTATGCAAACATGAACTACCTTGGGGGTGCACAAGGCGGTTATAATGGACGTCAATATGCTTATGGAGGGAGGCCGCAAGATTTTAATGCAGTGCGCGCTGGTGGACCCTTCCTGTCTGGATCTCTGCTTGGTTTCCAAAATGCTGCCGTGAATGAACAAGCGCGTGCTATGCTCGGCGTCGCGGACATTAATTGGAAAATCGGCGACAGATGCCTAGCCCTCTATTGGGAAGACAATAACGTATGAACCAATATTTTTTTTCCTATTATCCTTACAATTAGTCTATACAGCTGTAATAATTTATCATGTTTCATTACAGTTTTATGAAGCCGAGGTCACAGGGATTTCTGCGAATACTGTTGTAGTTAAATTTTGTGCATATGGTAACCATGAAGAAGTTTTGAAATCCAATTGCTTGCCTTTCCCTAATCAATGTAAGTAAATTTGAAGAGAAGAGGGGAGAAGGATGTGTGATGCTGCATGCCTGCATATTAGGTAGTGGGTCTTGTGTGAAGATTGTTGACAAATCTGGTTTTCAGATTATTAGTTTCGTCCCTAAATTTGATGAGTTGGTGCAAGTTTTTATTATTTCCGTGCCTCCTGAGAAACCAAATATAAATTATTTGCATTAAAATAGCTCTGCGCATTTGTGTGGTATATTGCACACATTGAAAGTGGTGAACAGTTCCTTGATGTCTGTTCAATAACTAATGAAATGATTGCAGTATTTCCAAATAGAATAGATTAGATGTTCAATATAGATTTTAATGTTATGAAAAAGTAGTCCTTTTCGATATATTTGAAATATTATCTTTTACATATTATCAACAGCTAATAGGTAG
>DWIB01000255.1:0-11551 GCA_018248155.1 Cressida cressida
TTTTTGTGTTACATGTTTAAAAACGCAATATTATATAATCACTTCGTCTCCGACCTTCATACGATGTAGTCGTCTCTAAATTCAAGGCCCAATCATGGGACAACAGTTCATATCTTAAATCATAGTTATTATTTGCTTAATTCTAAATCCTTGCTAATTCTAAGTAAATATTATCTTAAATAATAAATCAACATCAACAAGAGTCAAGTTTATCAATTGCCACCGCACCACATCACAATTTGGCGCAGTCGGTAGGATTGCCGCTGCACCACATAACAATTTGGCGCAGTCGGAAGGATTGCCGCTCCGCCACATCACACATGTTAGGGTTTACTGATTTAAAGTCCCTAACGGTATTGAAGCTTTTAAAATTACTAAAACCAATAACTATTACAGTTTAGTTTCATTCATTTTGTTATCTATGTTATTGCATATTTGGAAATAAATGTTTTCTTTTGCAATACCCATACTATGTGTGTGGAGTGAGTAAGTGTGATTTCTGTGAAGGTCGGCGGGATTCTGGTGATGCCAGTACAGGACACGCTTTTGCAAGTGAAACGGGTCGGCCAGAGCGAATGGGAGTTGCGCAGATTGCTAAAAGTTACTTTCGCACCGCTGAAGTTGCCGCTTTCCGAGCCGCCTCCCGAAGAACTCATCAAGCTGGGTACTTATTCTATATTCCTAAACTGTGAATGCAAGTTGTGATATCAGTGAGAACATGGGTTGTGTGTGGTGTTACAGAGGAGCAGTGCCCGCCCCGGCTGCAGCAGCTGTCGCGCGCGGTGATCCGGCGCGCGATGCGGCAGGCGATCCTGCAGCGGCACCCCGAGCTACGCGAGCCACCTCAGACTACACGGGAGCCACGGGAGCCACGGGAGCCACAGCCCTCCCGCGCGCACGCGCAGCGCCCGCAGCGCCCGCAGCGCCCGCCGCGCCCGCCGATACGCAGCCCGCGCCGTATCTGCATACCTATAGACGACAGGCCCAGTGAGTTGCTCTCATTACTGATGTCGATTTTGTTTATCTAACTAAAAAATAAATATTATTTTATCTAATACAAATGTTATCGTGTCGTTATGTAATTACATAATATAAAATTTTACAATAATGAAAATAAACTCACTCCTGTATAAATCATCAAATCTACAAAGGACAACCTTAACAAAATAAAGATGTAATATTTTTGTTATTTTGTAATGTTGCTCACTTAGCCGAAATTTACCATTAAACGTTTTAAGTATGCACTTTTGTGCTAGGGGATCATTTTTAATCAGAAGTTGTATAGTAGAGTGGTTGCCAGAATCGTTATTTATTTCGATATTTTTCAATGGCAGGTTATTTCAATATACAACACGACCTGGATCGCGAGAGCGGCGCTAACGAAATGAACGCCCTGCTGAGCCTCGTGCTGCGTATGAGTGACAATAGGATGGCAGGTGCGCTACGATTCGCCGCTGCATCCGATTCCTCCAGTAACGATGACTCGACGGAAGACGACGATGGGCCCGATGATGCCCCTGGAGATGCCCGCGACGCAGTACACGGGGAGGACCAGGATGCTGCGCAAAGGAGGATAAACGTTGTCTTCAGTGATTGCTTCAATGAGCATACCGACCGCTCTGAGGAGAACGATAACACGTCAACTAGTTCACTTACTTTTGAGTTCCTCGACACCGTTATGAGAGTAGCTCGAGGTGAAGAAAGCGAAGGCAGAGCACAGGTGCCCGAGCAACAAGCATCGGCGAGCGACATGCCTGTCGATGTCGAAGTGTACCTCGATAGCATGCGGCAACTGCCCGGAACATCAACAACAACGAATGAGGTGGAGCCGGAAGAATCGAAGACTTGCAAGCGAGAACCGTGCAGCGACGATGATGTGGAGACTTTCTGTAAAGGCAACGATGAGAAACGTCAAAAGCTAGACAGTGGTTTTGGAGATAACTCGCCATTAAGCTCTTCACCTGATAAGAACCAGAAAAGTGCGGACTCTGAAACGGACGGAGATTTAAGCGTGTCTGATAGTCAAACAGAAGAAGAACCTGGGCTTCCAGAGGCTGCAGGTAAAACTGTAACAATTTTTTTATAGGCACTATGATCAGTCAGTGTTATGTTTTTGTGTATTTTTTGTTTCATTGAAAAATTATATCAACTAAGTGGGTAAGTGATAAATATGGTAGGTGTAGTGAAAGAGAAAAAAATCATTCACATATCTCTAAAGGTTTTAATTACTATAGTTACAATGATCCTATTTAAGTCAAATATGTGCCGTAAAGTTTGGCGACTTGCTATCTTCAAATGGTATATTTTTTGATAGTTTAGTGCCGATTTACAGTTTTGCCATAGTGAATTTGCTTCATGGTTGTCAATCTGGCTTGGCCATTGTTTACGCAGCTGTATCTCGATCCGGTCATGAGCGTTTATGCCTGGCATTATCGTAAGTGATAATGAGTCGATTCTTTTTTATTCAGCAGCTATTCTTTGATGGAAATTCAGTCACCTGGAACTTCTTTTTATATTCTCCATTATTCGAATACTTCCAAGCGGTTTCTTGGGCAAAGCTATAGCTCTTGCGCGATCGAAATATTGCTTACTTACTGGAAAATATCAAACACACACAGCATACACAGATCTGATTATTGTTCAGGCACCCGACGCCAGCAGAAGCGGGTGCGCCAGCTGGCGCCGCGGACGTCCTCGTCGTCGTCGTCCACGTCGTCCACGGACGAGGAGGAGGAGAGCCGCAGCCGCGAGCTGACCTCGCGGCGACGGCGCAAGCGGCGCCTCCTCAACCGACGCATCGAGACGCGCCGCAGCCGCTTCTCGCTGCTGATGAAGTTGGCGGCGGGCGACCTACCGCTGCCTCCTGCTCTGAAGATGTACGTCAATCTCGACCGTAGTTTACATTTCTAGAGTGCGCGCTGGGGATACAGCAAATGATTAAGAATTTGCGGAAAGCGATGTATCATCTGAAATAATATGTTCATTTGACTTCTCTGATCAGTCAATAAGCAACTAAATTACGTAATCTATGGATATTACTCAATACTAATAATACATTATTTTGATAAGGAAAAGCAATAACAAGTAGTGTGAAAGATTCTTTTATAAAAACAAATAACTGATTGAATTGAAGTCTAGCCTCTTCTAAATAGTATACAAATTGATTTCGATATTTGCTGTGCAATATATCTTATCATTTTTGATACCGAAGAGTGTTAACTACACAACAATATATTTAAGGGTTGCGCCCACAAAATTTTATTAAAAGCTCTGTATAATAAAGATGTTGTATTCATAAGTTTGTAGAAATGCATAGAAGTATTTACAGTTTCAACAAATGGTTAGTGCATAGGATGTGTTTGGAATATTGAGATATATGTGGCAGAACAAGAGTCCTCGCCCGAGATTTGTAATACAATAAACAAGACGTGAAGAGAGATCTGTCCGTTTTTGGAAAATTTACGTTTTTGTTTGTAATGTACCACTTTATTACAATTACCACTTTGCAATATATGAAATTCAAAAATTGAACAGAACATTTTGATTATCATACTGTATATAAACATAGTGCCTCCTTAAATGTACAAATAATGAACTTGTCTGAATATGTGAATAAAACAAAATTGTGTTTGATGGAAATTGGAAATTGGTGGCATTTTGCAGCAATTTAAAAGAAAAAATCAAAATTTTAAGTAATTTAAGAGAATACTTAATAATCGATCGTGTTGAACTATATTAGATAGGATTCATCCATCAATCCGCGACAAGAAATTATTATACAGTAATAATAGAATATATATTAATAATAAAGGAAAGTTAATTCTGAAAAATAGTAATAGTACTACTAGAGAATGGCAGGATGATGATCAGAGAAGAAGACTGTCAATGTGCATAGCGTTTGATTTAGCTTAGTGAACTCACTGGAACTGGACGTCGTTGCACTGCCGCGGAGTAGTGTAGTAGACACAAGCACGGGATAGAACTGGCCATGTAAATGCACTCAACTGAATATACACTAAAACGAAACAAACTATGGGCTCTGCTCAGTCACATACCACACCATATCTTTGTGTAAATTGCCAGCTCAATAATAATATATTTTAGTTGAATAACTTGAGTCTTTATTTGCTTGTAGTCTTTGTGTTTTGTACAGAATATAAACTAGTCTGCTTAGCGTTTATAAGTACGTCTAAATTATAATACAAATATTCACTTTCCTGTTGTACATGTGAATTTCTTCTCATTAAAATGCCCTGTTCTAATTTTTGAACACATTTTATTGCAAATACACTTTATTTACTGAAACAATATGAATGGAGGTTTGGTTCTTCCATATTTGGATGTTTACATATAAAATGCTTAAAGTAAGACTGATCACGTCACTTTATTTATGCTTATTACATATTAGCTATTATTTTGAAATGATTTTTCGTATGATATTAATATGGTCACGCGGTCGCGGTCGCGGATGGGTCAGCAAGGTCCTCGAACGGCAAGTGTCGAATGGCCGCGGGAAGCCGCAGGATGTGCACAGCGTAGAATCGATCGGCCTGTATATCCTTTATGCGGATAATCTAACGAAATGTTAATTATCCATACTTGCATATGTTTAAATTTTGTTGAACAGTTTGATGATCGCTTACGTAGATGTAGTTTACATTTATCGATGCAACTACTTATAAAATGTACTTTATTGCAAATAAAAATCCGGTTTATTATGGAGTGCTGTTTTATTTCGCTATGTTCATGTCGTAAAACCTCCGCCCGACCACGCAAGTTTCACAAACGGCGTGTTGACTGGACTATTTATATGTAGTATATATATGCTACTTTGTGATATTATTAAAAGCTACACTCATAACTATTAATATAATGAGTCACAATTTGTTTGCCATGACTAATATCATAATAAATTATTGCAAAGTTTCCGGCCTATTATAAAAAGATATTATTATAATGAGTTTCGATGGTGCAGTGACACAACTCTCCTTCTTTTTAAAATAATTTATTGGTATAACGTTATATCAAAAAAATTATAAAGTTTGTCATGGATATATTTCAGTTTCGGTTCGCGTTACATCGCGGCGGCTTTTAAAAAGGGTTAAGCAAACGTAAAGGAATTACAAAAATAATAATCGATATTCAAAATCCATGGTCTATGAAGATTTAGAGTGAATATGTACCAAATTTATTAACCAGCTTGAGGACGAAATGGTGTTTTTATAAACAAAGAGCACAATTTAATAATAAAATAATTTATTTCGTACAATAGATACAGTTTACAAAGAGGTGAGATTTCAGCGGTGGGCCCCGTCAGTAATACATATTTATAAAATAAATTACAAAATATTTCAAATCGTGCACGAGTTTCACTGTTACTGATATTGTAAATTAGCAATAGACAAGATTTCTTTAATAGACTACAGGTTCAATGGCATCCTCTTTTTATTAATAAGCAGCCCCTTAACATGTTGCGATTCAAGGTTTTGTTAGAAGAAGAATGCTGAGGCCATTAATTTTCTACGCTGGCCAAATTTAATGGGTATCGCAATAGATCAGTGGATATTGCTTCTTTTTTACTTAATTAGAAGCTAACTCGGGCAAGAATTTGGCATAGCATGTAAAGCCTTCAATCTTTTGAGCTTATTAAGCTGACTGGAATTGAAACATAAATTGTAAAATGCAGTTACTTATATTTTGACTGAAATAAAAGGTAGACCTTTTTCTGCTGTCAAACAATAACGTGGAAACGAAGTTTCAGGATGAAAGACGCTGTAGTCAGTGACCACTGCTTAGCTAGCTTTATAAAGTAATGAGGTTATTTTTTATTTGTATAGTGTAATGCTTGAAGCTATTGTGTCCTATCTGGTGAAAAGTGGAGATGCAATCTGGGCGAGTAAAGCACATTAGTCTAGAAGAACTATTCGCTCTTCTCATGAAGAATGACATGTCATTTCTGGATGGAAGCATTGTTGTTGGCAGAATGTTCCACATTCTCGATGTTCGTATCGTGTCGTATGAAGGAAGAGGTGAAACGCTTCGTCCTTACGCGCGGGTACATCATAACGAAGAGATGCTTGTATGGTGAGTCTTGTGTCTATGCGTCCAATGGTTAAACGGCAATGGTGGTATTAAAGAATTCTATTTCTGAGTACACTCTCCGAATCGCATTTGATAAAACACTGAAAGGTTAGCTTATCTTACTTGTTGACCCAAGCTATTTAATGTAGCACTAAACAACTCCTGTTCTCTAACATGGCAGTAACATCTTAATTGCCGAACCAGCAAGCTCAATGTATAGTTGTGCAAACATACATTTACTAAAGTTCTGCACTGTTATAACAGGTTCAATATCAGAAATACATCGATAAGAAATTTATCAGATGCATAGTGAGTTACAGATTTAAGTTCCGTATAATATACGTTAACATTTCTGATACGATAAAACCTGGCATTCAAAAAATGAGTATTCTTTTTCTACTTTTCATTTTCGATGATGTAGTAAATTTCTGTGAAGTGCGGAGGTCAGCACCACTTGCCGGCTGTTTTCGCGACGGCGTTGACGCGCAGCGGCGCATGCGTGGGCTCAGGGTACAGGTCGTCGGCGGCGGGCGCGTCGCAGGCGCTGAAGCCGCTGCCCAGCTTGCGCGCGGGTCGCGGTGTGGCGCGCCCCCCGTCCCGTGCCTTCTCCCGCGACCACCTGTCCGCGGCGTGCGTCCGCTTCACCGGTCTCTTATGCGGCGAGTTCTGCAGGTCACCGTTTCTCGCCTCCGAGGGCGGTCTGCTTAGAGTTTCAGACTCGCTCCCGTTTACAACAGAGTGCGCACTTCGGGCTTTGTGCAATGACAAACGCAACGGTTTCCTCGGCGGCGTTGGCCTTGACTTGCTGTCGTCTCTTCTGTCCTCGTTCGTTTTGTAGTGACTCATACGAGTACAGCTCTCCGAGCCGTAATCGAGCCGCGGCGAGCTGCTATATAGCTCCCCGTTCGGAAAATCAGAACACTCTGATTCGATTTCTGACGATTTTGCGCTCCGCGAGTATACCTTCGACGATCTCCGGCTTGACTTGTGCGCGTTCTCTAATACTTTTCCATCTATCCGGTGGTACATGTAGTGTCGTTCCGAATTCAGCTGGACATTTTCTGGGCTATCGGTTTTTTTCATTTTCCGCAAATGCTGAGATCTTTTAAGTTGTTCTATTATTGACAAAGTTTTTCTCTCTGCCCAATTGGTCTTTTTTATACTCTCTTCTATTTGATCGGCCGCTTTCTTGATGTCATAGTGTGTTGGGTCACATTTATGTGTCTCTCTAATGTCGGCGTCGCTGTCCGACTTGAATTGTTCGTCTGCCTTCGATTTGTTGAATTTGTTGAATTTGTCATTTTTTATTCTTTGTTTTTCCATGTGTCTTTGGTTTCGCTCTATCATACGAATAGCTGCATCAGTTTCAGTGCTGTAATCGGCGGCGGCGTGGACGCAATGGTGGGAGAGGGAGTGACGCATGCGACCCGCACGGTGCTCTAGGCTGTGGGAACTGTGCGAACGGTGGTTGGGTGTAGGTGTGGGTGAAGCTCTCGGCGATATCGCGATCCTTGACGAGCTCCCCGAGGCGTTGGATCTCGGCCTGACGACTGGTAGGTTTGACTCGACGCCGTCCAGTCCGGGCAGTTTGGCGACGATGGCAGTAATGTCGGGGCCCTTTTGAAACACCTGCACTTCAGATTTTGGACTGGGCTTTTTATTTTGCGGCTCCGTCGTGATGCTGATGTTTGTGACATTTTTCTTTGACTTGTTGACTGTGATGCAGCTGTCGCTACTGCTCACGGTGTGAAGCTGTGGACCAAAGAATTATTATTAAAAGCCAATCACCCCTTTTTTCAGAAAGTGTTCTGAATTTCTATAATCTACTCAAAAATTGTTCAGTTGGATAAATGTTTCTCATTAGTATGACCTCCTCTCCTTTCACACCAAACTCTCATTATTATATTTACATTTATTCAATCACTAAGGTTTGGGACTTTCATGACGTTAACTAACTAGTAAACTACATAAACAGACCTTGCGGTTTTACTTTCTAAGTCTTATCGTTTCTTCGCTTTGATACGTTACCTGCGTGTGCCTGGAGAGCAGTTCTGCTACCTGCTCCTCCAGGTAGGAGATGCGGTGCGTAAGGCGCGTGTTGTCCGTACGCAGGACCTCCTTGGTGCGCTCGGCGTCCGCCGCTGCTGTGCGCAGTGAATCCAGCTCAGCACGGAGCAAAGCGGCTTCGTTCTGGGAATCATAAAAATAGACATTATTAAGGTTCGCTGTTCAATTCGAGTTTCGCTGAGACACTGTGTTTTAAGTTCTCGATGTTTTGAAATTGCTAGGAATGGTCAAAGTTCGGCACGTTTATAAAGAAAGCTGCTGTCGTTTAAGACTGCAACAAACTAGTTGCCATTGTTGTGGTTAAGCAGCCTTTAGATCTTTAGGAGCGGGCTCGTCGGCCTATTCATTAATATATGTATATTTAATGTTTACAAAACGAGGAAACCTTTCTTTGCCCCTAAACCAAAATTTATTAAAATTAGATCTCGTTATGCACTGTAATGGTTAGTAGGATGTAGATAATTTATCTCGATACTAACATGTGTGAAAGTAGTTGGAGGAGGTGGCGCCGATATTCTTTGATCTCTGAGAACCACCAGCTGTGCCGGAGATCCTGCAGATATTGCCTGCTGCAGTTCTTCTTGGCTCTTACAGATCACCGTAGAAGTGCCATTAACTTCAAGTAATCTGAAAAACAATACTCTTATATCGTCATTACAGTCATCATTTTAATTTCTTTATTCGAACAAGAAAGGCGACAAATACGCGTTTCGTTAAAGATAGAGGAGCGGCCGCTATCTGGCTGTTAATGCAGTGCGGACCTGTCGGAGCGGCGCAGCGCGCAGTGGTCGGCGGCCCAGTGCACGGCGGCGCCCGAGCCGCGCCGCGTGGCGCCCCACGTGCCCGCCGCCTCCTCCAGCGCCACCACGCGGGCCGCGCCGCCGCACTCGCGCACTAGACTGCGAAATAACAGCCTTTTCATCTCTTTACTTCAAAATAAGAACTCTTGCGGATAAAGTTGTAGTGCGGTTCTTCATACATGAATAAAAAATAAACCATTGCTTTATCATCGTCTTAATAGTGCTCGATTGCCTTGTGTGTATCATAAATAGTACCAGTAGAGAGGTTGTGCAGGTTTACGCTATCAAACTCCAGTGTTTAAAGCTTTACGACTATTTACGGCTTTACTATTATAGCACGTTAGTTAGTTACTTTCTAAGGACATCGAGTATTTAGTCAGATATTTGAACCGAGAATTTACTGTGTTTTTTTTTTATTTTATAGATTATTTATTTGTTTATCTGTTCATCTATATATTTTTTCCAGCTTTCTGGCTGAACCAGGTTGGTTGTTAGTGCGACTTAATTTAAAATGTTGTGTATACAAGTTTCTTGACGTTCTTACTAATTCTTCTCATTAGTTGTACTGGAATATAATTCAAGACACTTGTAAATTAGTACTTTTTGTGATTGGATAAAAACAAGAAATACGGGAATGTTTGTATTTTCATATAAACTAAAACGTCTTAACCGATGGTCACTTTTATCGCGTTTAGATCGAAAATATAGTGATTGCCCAAAGTTTATTAATTTATATAAAAAAGACATCGCAATTCTTTATCTTCTCGTTTTTTTATTACGTTGTTTCTCACATGTAATATCAATCGCAACGACTTTTCCGTGTCGGCGATAAGACGTAGTGTATCGAATGTCGTGCAGAGATGGAAGAAGATGTTAAAGCGTGAAATACGACGATGTTTATAGTTAACAGCTTGCTGTAAAACTATCTGTGCAGGCACTATTTGCGTGTTCTTGATTTTTCCAAATCTTTGTTTTAATGACAGTATTCATTCGAGTAGTGACTACATGAGCAGGTCATTTGCTAGAAACGTTTGACCACGATGATTTAACTAACTCACGGGGAAGCAATACCACTATCTGTTACATTTAAGTGACAGGACAGCTTCATATATTTGCTTCAACCCGTGTTCAAGATACTTCTAGTGCGGTTGCAAAGCTCGCAGAAAATCTCAAACGGAGTGGGATACCCTTAAAATTTCAGCGGGGATTTCATATTTGAACCATTTGCGTTAAAAATCTTAGGATAACGGGGTACGGCCGCTCACAAGTTTTTTGGGGAAATTTCCCAAAAACTAATGAAAGCGAACCAGACTCCACAGATCCTATAACCAGCACCTATGTGGCGCAAAAAATAAGCATCGCCGTCCAGCAGGGCAATGTCATTAGTTCGCTCGATATTCTGCTAGACGGGGAAGATTTAAGCCGTTTTTTTTACTTATAGATATTTCAGTTTATTTTATTAATAAAAAATTAGGATTACGTCTAAAATAATGACATGTATTTGTACAAATAAACTTAGAATTTGCAATAAATTTCCGAATAAAGATTGGAGTCAATGGATTCAGTCGTGAAGCCAGAAGAACGAGTACCCGGATTTTTAACTAAGTATTTCTTGGTTATAATAATATTTCCTAATAGTATAGTTACCAAAATAAATAATAGAATATATTAAAGCAATTACATAAAACAAAAATTTACAGAGTACATAGATTTTACACTGTTAGGTTCGTGCGGGGTCTCGCTGGGCGGGTCGGGGGCGAAGGAGCAGTGACCGCACAGTGACCACATCGACTGTTACTAAAGTATAGTTCTATAATTATATTCTGAATCCCATAGCGCAACAAAACATAAATTCGTGTACATAAACTTTAATATAATTTATGGAATTCAGTTGATACGAAAGTTTTTCAAAACGTCTGTTTGGTTACCACTTCCAATTGAAATCATTCGCCTCAATAGCATTACTTTGCTCTGACTGTGAAGCCGAAGTATCCCGTGGGCGAGCACGATTCACTATCTACGGGTTGTCGCTTGATACTTTGTCCAAATGACGCCAAATTAATGGAATGGTATTACAAATTAATGGTAAATGAAAAAAAAAACAATTTCACAAATGATATATCTAGATGAAATGTGTGTTTAGGTGCTGCACGTGTAAGTAGGTTTTGACGAGAAGGTTGCTGTACATTGACTTACTCACATTATGTTGTCTTTATGTGAAGTGTTTCCTTTTTTCAGAGACATACATTTTGCGATAAACTTTTAAAGGCTAAAGTGGTGATGGTGACAATTACAATACACATTTACATGCTGTATTAAAAACTATATGAACTGTAGGTGTACAATATTTTGTGGATTGTGATTTTGTATACTCGTATTCCTCAAAAGAGTGGGCATCGTAACGTCGGCATGGATGGTGCTGCCGTCGTCCTGCAGTCGACACCTACGCTGCAAGATTGCGCACTATGCATGCGCACATTTTTTATTAAATCTAGTACCTGGATAAATAAAGGTTGACATATTGATAATCGCACGGAGATAAAAAAGAAGGTTGTGTTGAGTTTCAATAAACTTAATGGGAAAAGTAGGATCGAATAAACGAA
>DWIB01000256.1:0-11548 GCA_018248155.1 Cressida cressida
TACGACATTGAAACTGGTGATATCTGTACGTTGGAAACGTTTTTAAATATAGCCTAACATCTCATTTCGCAGCAAATATTCTAGATTTTTATATATACGTTTATTTTCTTTTTTTAATGAAAAGAAAATTTTTAAAAATTCTTTTAGATAAACCTGTTTAATTTTTAACCTATAGTCAAATGAAGTTGTTACTAACTTACTTCACTATTTTACAGCAAATCCACGATTTGTTTTTCATTACAAGGACCACGGTTTGGAGGGAATCGTCGATGGTATGACTATAGACACAGATGGTAACCTCTGGGTTGCTAATTTCGATGGTCATCAGGCAAGTTTTTCTAAAATCCATAAAAAATCAAATATTTTTGTAATATATGTGTATACAAGTGATAAAATGTTTATTTAATATAGGTAATCAAAATTGATCCGAAAAAAGGACAACTTCTTCAGAAGATTCGGATTCCCGCTCTGCAGGTAACATCGGTTACATTCGGCGGACCGAATCTGGACATCCTTTACGTCACGTCTGCCTGCATGAACCGCGGCGAGGAGCAGAAGCCGCCGTGCGGCTCCACCTTCCAAATAACAGGACTCGGAGTAAAGGGCCACCCGAATGTAAACGTGAAGTTAAATTAAATACACAAACAGCCCGCTCGTTATTTGATACAATAAAACTAAGGTAGTTTGATAAATTTAAGGAAAAAAACGGAAACACGGTATATGTCGAGGGTCGACAACCTAACATCAGCAGATCACTGATTCATCTAAAATTTTAGATCACTGAAACTAAAACTATTATCAAAAATAATTATCTTGTCTCAGTCAAAATTGTGGTTCATATCTAAATATTCAACATTCTAAACAACAACAAAGAGAAGTCTTCGAGTCACACAATGAACTTATTTCTTGACATTATTAACAAAGAGTTAATTACTTTAAAATGTGTTTTTAACATTTTTTAAATAATTTTTATGAGTATCATGAATATTTAAAGACATTATCCAATCAATATAATCGTTTCAATATCGTGAAAATGAAATTAATACAAGGAGTAGAATAAATGGTTTATTACATAATATGAATACAAAAGTAACAATATATTTCAATAACAAATGTATAATTTAAAATCTATAAACAAGTTTGTTTTAAAAATATATTTGGCTTAAAATGTCTAAAATATTGCCTAAATTTAATTACTGTGAATAATTTATCAATTTTGTGTATATGTGTATAAAGATAATAAAAATGGACTTGTTAATTCTTAAAAGTTTTTTAAATACCAATTCTTCGCAAAACTCGCCGTTTAGCTTATTTTATAAATTCTTGGCGGGTAGTATAGAGGCCATAATTTTTCTTACAAATTTACTTTTCCAATGTTTTAACAATATATGTTACAAGTTAATATATATAACTAATAAGTAATTATTGCAAAACTTTGTTTTTTAAATTCCTTGAATTTCCAATGACTATACTATTAATCTAAACAATAAGGAAAGAGATTAGGGCAGCTTAAAATTAACGTTAGGGTTTCCTTTGACACCTAATCCTATAACCATAAAGGTGCAGCCACATAGTGGAGGTTGTTCTTAGCCTGTTTTTATATTAGCAGTTGTCACGAACAGAATATCGAAATTTGGTCCTCCGAAAGTAACTGAGGTGACCTGCTTTGCTGGTATTGGCACTTTAAGTAGTACATCTCCAGATCTAGGATCAATTTTTAAAACACAAGAACCATTGTAAACGGCAACCCACAGATTGCCATCCAAATCTATGGTCATTCCATCAGGAAATCCCTCAATATCCTTTTCCTTGAAGTCAAAAATATACTTTTGATTGGCTAAAAATAAAAAAATAAAGAGATAATTTCATATTCAATATATTACTCTTTACAAAAATTTTAACTAGAATGTATCTAATAAATGAGTAAATACGTTTTTTAAGTAGTTTTATATATAAATAATACTTACAAATATCTCCTGTGTCCACATCATAATCGTACCGCCTAATCTTTACCTCCAAGGAGTCTATGTAGTAGAATGCTTTCTCCTTAAGATCCCAGGCGAGTCCATTCGACACGCCAATCTTATCAGCCATCTTTACAATTCCCCTCCTGTCCACGCGATATAGAGAGCCTTTATTCAACTCATAATTGCCTGGAGGGTTTTCTCTGCCCATAGTACCTTAATTTGATATCATGTATTAAAAACTAAGTGTATCCAACTGGTGGCAGGTCTTTGTTAACAGAGTGTCTACAGAGGTACCACTCTAGCACATATTTCTGCACCAAAAAGTGAATAGTGCTGCCATAAATAGCGAGCAAGCATGACTTTGTTCCTAGTAGCTAGTAAAATAGGACTTAACATATAATGTCCCGGAGTGATAGAAGCAATGTGATGGTTTATGTACCATTCCAATTAGTGCCACATTGTTATGGATGTGCGTTTACCATCAGATTAACGTCGGGCTCTTCTCTAGAAGTAAAAAATGTAAAGAATACCTGCTAATAATCTTCCTTTGGGGTCTGCTTTACCATCATTTAATCTAGTGCTTGGCATATCCTGATCAACTTCACCCAGTTCCTGTAACACCGGAACTTTACTCCCCTCCTCTCCATCCCATTGGATTATCAACAGTTTATGCTCAACACCCACCACAAATTGATCAAGTTTACCATTGACTGGCACAATAAAACCAACACGGCCACCTAAAATATTTACAAATCAATCATAATGTAAGTAAAATAGCTATAAGTAATAAAATAAAATTACCTAAATACCAAGGTGAATCTGGATCCTGATTTGCAGTCACAGATAAATAAATAATAATTTATAAAATTATTAAAACAATTAATAAAAGATAATTAAAATAGACATTACTTCCTCATTAGTGACACAACTACCCACTTACATTTGTAATGTAGACATCAATATCTATCTATTAGCAGTCTTTACCATTAACAACTTTTGATGTAGTCAAATTAGAGATTGAGGTGGTATTCTATTATAAAAGAAAAATAAGCCACCAGAAAAAATCTTTATCTTAACAGTTCCTGATTTCTGTAAAAACTTACCTAATTCAGTCTTTGTGTGCATTCCTGTAGCAGGTACATATTTGTGAATAGTCTTCTGGTTTATACTGACAAAGTAAAGAGCTTGTTGTCTGTCATCCCAGTGTGGACCCTCACCAAGGACAACAGGGTCAACTATTTTCTCCACCGATATCGACATCTGCATGTTTATTCATAACAGAGGTAACAAAAATAGTTAACTAGCCAATATTTTTAATAATACTGATTATTGAAAACTAACAATAAATTCTAGCTCAAAAGTAATAAAAAGGGAAGCAATATGGATTTATTGCACTTATCATCATTTAATGGACAGTTAACAGGTATTACTATATGTTAGAAAATTCTTCATTGTATAAATTTTGGGCATTTATTTAATGACTGATACATGTATTTACAAAACTATGAAGTTCAGTAATATGTGAAAGTACTACCAATTTCTAGCACATTCTTACCAATATAAATCAATAGCAAAACTATATCTTAACTTTATTTATACTTACTTTCCGGTACTGAATGCTTTATGTTCTTTGTATATTTTCAGTTTTTAAGCAACTGTTACACGTATTATATAAAAATTAAAACAGGCTTTTCAAAGCTTCGTTATAAATACAGAATATAATTAGAAGAAAATGTAAGATTCTGATACAGCAACTTAATTTTAAATTGGACCAGCTTTATTACATTCTTTATGAAGTTTAAATTATATGTGATCAAAAGATCTATTAGACAATACAAGAAACTCAATAGTACTCAAGTTTCGTGACCTTGAATAATGTTATTAAATAATATCTCAGTACTCACCTTAACAGTATGCACTACTGCATTACTTATCTAATCACACAAGTAGCACATAGATAAAAAATTATTACTGAACGGTATACAGTAGTTACCACTTACTACTTAGTAGTCAGTGACAATAAACTTAAAAGAATCGTTCAAATTGTTTTATACCAATGTTTTTTCTCTTTTACACTCAAAGAAAAATTGTAGCGCCACCTCTATCAGCTAATTAAAATTTTTGTAATGGAGTTAATTATTATATTAATGTCAGTTTGACTTCTTGACATCAGTCAATATCTTAAGAAATATTACAAAAATTAAATCGTCACATAAATTTGTACATATTCATTTATATAGGCGAACTGCGTGTTGCAACATGTCATATTTACGGAAGTCGTTCTTTGAACATCGATTTACTTTACTTTTAGTAGACATTCCTTTACTTAATAACTTGGATTTGTCAATAAATAGATCATTTGGAAATGAAGTCATTTACTCAAATTATACAAACAATATGTATAATAATTACTTATCCAAAAAAAATGTTTTGAACGATAAAATCAAATAATATTAAAAATATTTTAGATAAGAACGTATGTATATGAAGATATAGTGGATATGTAACCCTTTAATCAACAATATATTGCGTTCTCTGCTTCGAAAGGTCTAGTTACTCTAGTAACTTTTGACAAGGAAGATTTAATAACATATTTTTTTTACATTATTTTTGTTTATCACTTATAAATGTTTCTTGTTCTTTACCTTTTGCCTTGCATGTTTTCCTTATTTCTTATAACTTGTCCGTGCTAGGATTCAACAGATGGACCTTAAAATTCGATACTTTTTTCAGGCGGCAATTGACAAGATCGTTGTTCGAAACCGTCTAATAAACCACCACATTCCTATTTTTGCCGCTTATTAGTAGTGTGCAAACATTACTTTTTTCTGGTTTGTGTAAGTACAAATACATTACTATCCCGAGGATATTGAATGCTGGGTGATACTATTCTTACAAGTGCCACATTGTTACAGGCGTGTGTCATTTACCGTCAAGTTATTGTCTCGTCACTCAGTTATATAAGAAATATCTTAATAAGTTAAATGAATATATTGATTGTGGATGGTATAAATAAAACAAAAATATAAAAATCAGTTATATTTTCAGGAATTTGGAAAAAAAATAAACTACAAGTTTGTCTTCGCTTGGAGCTCCCAACAATCGTACAATTATATCACTAAACATATATTTTCACAACGCATTTAATGTAGTTGTTCTCTACTATATGCGAGAGAATAATTACATGACAGGAATTTTGTTCTCTTAGAGTTATGTTTAAGGAGTATTAAGAAGTTTTGTTTTTAAATACAAAAACATTGTAATTGGCACAAAAATATTATCAACTACTTTAAAGGAAATTATTCCAAGGAATCTGCGCTTAAACTGAAGAAGAAAAAAAACAAGAACTATAAAAGTATTCTTAAGAGAAACGTTAACGCTACGCTACTTTACGTAAATATTAATTAACGACTAACATGGCGCCTAACTCCTACTGATTTAACACTAATACTGTTTAAACACCAAACTTTACGTTAATCATCACACATATGCTTAAATGTAAACTAATTAAAACTTACTTTTTTTTGTTTTACTTTTCTTTGTTTTTGAAACAATGGCTGTACAAACAGGTAATTTTAATGGTTAAGCTTTTACATTAAAGTTAAGTTTACTTCAAGAAATATACTTAAAGATAATCAGGAAGTAAAAATACAAATCGAAAATTGTTTATTGGGCGGATTTCAAAGTTTAAGAAGCCGTTTGTTGAACTTCGTCGGAGGTCCGAAAATCGCAACTCAGGCATTTAAATATAACCCGGAGAGGAAGTGGGGGTCGGTTTTGGTGGTTACATTCAAGACAAAATATCGTAAATAATACTGTGATAAACTGTAATAGCACGCTCCCATTCTCCCAACATCCTGAGATTCTCCATCACAGATATAATATATATAAACATTCGAAAAATATTTTGTGACAATTTTTTTTCGTGACAGTGTGCATTAGAGATAACTGGAAAGTGTGAATATATATTAGAATACATCTATACGCTACAGACGGACAAACGGTTTTTATACTTAAGTTGCATTAAACAGCTTATAGACGTTGTATACAATATGTAGACACCGAAACACCACATTGAATACGTTATGTGTAAGAATTAATTAGGATTAACAAGTATTTTGCTTAAAATTACCAATGCAGTTACTAGTAATGTATTTTACTTCTTTCCAGTCGCTCCATGCACGGTTTATGCTACGTATAGTAAATGCAGAGACTAGTGTAATAGGCCCGAATCATTTTCTTCCAATGGTTTTCGTTAACGTTAATACTAAACCATAATACATAAGTCTACCCAAGCACCAGTTTAGTTAACCGACAGTTCTAAACATGAGATCAATGTAGGATACTTCGTGTACATTAATTTGCTAATACTTACTAGTGGAAATCAACATATTTTACTCACTCTGTCTTTGCAGAGTCAACACAACCTCGTATAAACTTGAAAACGGCGACGGATAAAAATTTTGATAGCACGAAGTCTGAATGGAATTTATTTTATTTAGTTACTTATATTTCAAAATATTGTCAGTGAAAAAATTAATAATAAACCTCTGAAAGTAGTAATTTAGTACTATTCCAATACATTGTTCGGAACACTGTTGTGTGTATATTCGTATTGTGTCTGATCGAGTGGGTTCGGGACAGTGAGCTGTGATTTACATTTGCTTAAATTTTACATTTGCCCCTTAATTAGGGTATAATAATAATACAAGACGTATCGCTATGGCACAGTCACCTAGACAATATCTGCTCATACGCTCAGGAACCTTATTAATAGATACTACACAGGTTCTGGTGACTGTGCACACCTACATATATATCAGAGACCCTGTCAACCTCAAAAAATTTTGCAGCACCAATGAACACTCGGGGATTAAAAGATTTCCGAAAGAAATAGCAAAAACAAAATGTGCTGCCGTGAAATCAGATGGAAACGTAATAGAATATATAGTATTCATATAATATCCGGCGTTCGTGTTGTGTCAGTTAATGGCGGTTAGTTATTTTTATTTTAAATATATTGATATGTAACGTAAAGTATATTTGAGCAATTAGATTCGTAGTCTTCTATCAGTCCAACTTTTATACCTGTATATTATAAAATAAGAGTCAAGTAAAAACACAAAGGGCGCCGCCCTAAAAACGTTACGTGCACGTGGAAAAGCAAATTTGTAGTTAACCACTAACACAAAATTGTTTATCTGAAAGTAATATTCTAAGCGGCTTAATTTCACTGGTGAAATTCAAAATTTTTGTATATCGTGATTTTATGGGGGTATTTACCATATGATAAGAGACTTGTTCAACAAAAATTTTTTTATGTATACATTTGACTCTGCTGGTATTTTTATCTGCAATAGCAATATTGCTTTCACCTATGAACTTAACCAAGGTGCCATTGGCGAGATTAATATGTGAAATTTGTACATTTTATACATTATCAACTAATGGGGAACAAAATCTATCCGTCAGTTGAAAAGCTGTTGCTAAATACAGTTTTGGTCCACAATCACTACAGCCAACATATTTACGCTCCTTGCTCTCATCATAACTTGAATAAACAACAATCATCTAAACATATGGCAAAATATCTGACGTAAATATTAAATTAATGATAATCATTTGAATTATCTGTGGTTTCCATAAAACAGGTCTACAATGTGTAAACACTAATGACGATTCTGTTAGATGCTTTTCATTTTTAGTAATTAGTTGAATAATTAGCAATCCTTTTCAATATCAACAAAACAAGTACAATGTCAAAAAGTTGAGAAGAGTTTGATAATTGACAGAACCACAAAAAATTCTAAACTAAACGTCTATACTTTGTGCTAGTTAAATGTTAAACTGAATTAGACAATATTGTGTATTTTTGAACATAACACATATGAAACAAAGAGGTATTTAATAGTGGTCATTTCAATTGGAAGACCTGATGGTATGTGATACATTACATAGGGCATATGGTACACTCAGTTCTTATCATCCAAGGCTTTTGCTCACCCGTCCGACTAACAGAGGTTGGGGTCTCTGTGCTGCCGGACACTAACTACCACATTAACCAGCACACAGTATACATTAAAAATCATTATAGACAAGTCCGGGGTCCATATTCGATGCGCTAAGTCGATGTCCGCGTAACCTGCACCTGCGCGTACACTTACCGCACTTTTCAATACAATTAACAATATTCACTTAAGTAAATTTAAGAAATAATTTTGAGGAAATTGTAATTACTATTGACTTGACTTCACTATTAAAACCATTCAATGTAAATACTAGAGAGATTAGCCTTTTTCTTCCAATTGAATTTATCAATTGAATCATACCGAAGATCAAAATTACCAAAGTTAACAAATAAAACTTATATTTTTTGAAAAGGCGGCAAAGTTACACAGGTGTATATATATATGTATTATATTATTAACGGCAATATCCATGTAGTTCAAAGACAGTTGTTCTTTACCTTGTTTTTTATATATTTTTTTAATTAGTAACAAAATGAGCAGGACATTAGTGTGATGGTATGAATGGCTTACAACAATGTGGCACTAGTTAGAATGCTACCTACACCACCACATTGCGCCCCTCGCTCTGTGACAGTTTAGGTCCCATTACAACAGTATTTTCAGCTCAGCACCCTTCAGACCAGAACAGTAACGCGGTAATGTTTAAGGCAGGAAGAGATGCGGAGGTAGATTTTGAAAAAATTAGATAAGAACATTGTTATCACAAAGGCGTACAAATAAATTTGGAGGATCCTCTGCCGACTATTTTGATCGCGTAATTATTCCAAAAAAAGTAGACCCACATAAAAATTTATGAAATGTTTAAACCAATTTTGAACATTGTTATTCAGTGGATATTGCCATTAACCAGTGTTTACTTGTGCTCTATGTGGTGGTAGATGTTCTGCTGAGGGTGTGAGTTATGTACCGGGGGAGGGTTCGGCTGCGGGGCGAAATTTGGAGGCAGCGGCGGAGGCGGCACGTGTTGCATCGACGGTGGCGGTATGTTCGTCGGTGGGTAAGCAGGAGCGGGGTAGTAGTGCTGTACCTGCGATCCGTACTCGATACCTTCTTCATATCCCTCGTAACCGTTGGGGACGCTCATTGCTCCCGCCACTGCGGATTAAAGTAAACTGGTAATACATATTGCCTCTGTACAAATATAGTTCATATTTGCAGGACGCCTTGATTTACAATTGCCTAACAAATGACTTCAAGTAAAACTAGAACATTTATTGACAGCTGGAAAACGATATTGGTATAGCAACACATTAATCCATGGGGTCCAGTCAATTAAGTATAAAAACCCCTGCCGACAAACAAACTCTACAGTATGTGCAACTGGAAACAATCCAGTGACCATCATCCGGGCTGGCCTCTGGAGTTAAATTCCATGGAAGTAGTTAGATACTTGATGAAGAGACAAATGTACATCCAGCAGAACTATCCCCAAGCCTAACTATTAATATTAGCACTTGTTTACCTGTTGTCTAAACTTGTCTTTAATTTATCTAAAATGAAGGTTGTGGCTGAATTCATTAAACTACACAAACAAAATGTCATACTAACTGGGATCGGGTTCCATGGGTACCCAATAGCCATTCCAGTAGGCAGGTTGAGCGTACGCGCACGGAGCGCTCATCAGCGGCTGTTCCACCATGCCCTCCAGGTGAATGTCCGTAAGAGCGTAGACCGTTGGCGTGGATTGACGATTATCGGTATGGGAGTTACGGCTACAATTATTTAAGAGAACCTTAATTCCAAAATTTCATTACAAATTCAGAACCAGCAATTGATAAATGGCGGCACCAGCCCAATTAAGCAATTCAATGATTTTACTTTAGACTCAAAGAAGGGCTTAAAATTTAGGCATATATAAAAAGTAGTTCATTACTCACCGGGTGTTCAGGCCTCTGTTGGGCATATTAGTTTGGCCCTTATTTTGATGATGATAATTGTTTTGATTGCCCTCATGGTTGTTACCATTACGTTTGAATCTGTATACGAAATTAGTACTATCAGACTACACCAAAAATAAAAAAGTATTTGCTACATTACATTTTACATGAAATTGTGGTGACTATTCCAATATACGCACCACAACTTCTAGCAGCGTAGATGAAAATAGTGTTCAAAGGAAGCTCCCAAAAATATATTACAATAAAAGAGGGCTCATACCTGGGACCCACAGGCGGCCTCTGTCCGTTGCCCTTTCCCTGGTAGTTTGGCCCATGCTTATCAGGCAGCGGTTGCTTTTGCTTATTGTTCTGATCATTGGTGTGGTTCACCGATGGACGATCATTTAAATTCATTTGTTGCATATCCTGGTAAATTATAACAAAAATTTATATTGTCGTCAAAGACCCTCCCAATACTATGACTAAATAGATTCAAGAATAGATATCCTGCTCTTAGTCAGTTTCTCGTATAGGACATATAGTGACTATCACCTCGATGAAACTCTCCACTGTGCTACATAAATGGTATTGGCAAGTAAAGGCCTTATGAATGTGAAACCATAAATATAACTGTTTTAGATTCATTCAGTACATATAGAATTCATTACATGAATCATAATCGTAACTTCATTGAGATATCACAATGGGCTCATAGCCTAGACATAAAAATATTTGCATGTACAACTTGGCAGCAGCGATGTTATGAAATACCGAGGTAGTCGCAAGATAAGTTAGTACAAAGGATAATTTATAAAGTCATTACTCTAAAAGCATTGCGTTTACCTGTGTGAGAACCCGAGGGGTGTAGTACCGCGGCAGTACTTGCGGTGGCGCTCCATACGATGACCACATGCATTCTAGGCCCAGGTTGAAGAAGTAACGCAAGGTCGCGATATCTAAAATCATTATTTATACTACCTAAATACTAATTTTAAATTTAAAATATTACAGGTAAGAACTAATAAAATCTTATGTCAGCCACCTAATATAGTAAAACATAGCAAATATAGCAAATGGTGTGAACTTTTGGGCATCAGTAAGACATAATAAAATAGTGAAGTCTTCACAAACATTGAATGTTTATTTACACCAAGCTTATGGTATTTTTGTTAAAAATTTATCACAGTCATGCAATTAAGTCATATTTATGTCATTATGTAAATATTTTAAGAATTGTCTAAGCATTAACTGCCGCCGTTTCCTTTGGCGTGGCAGTTCCCTTGGAAAACATTACAATGTGAGGAGGATAATGCTTTGTTGAAAATCGACAAATTTAATTTTCATAAACGAGAAATAAAATTTAGAATAATTGAATGACTGTTTAACCAGAAACTTTTTTATTTTAGTTGTAACTTAATCTAGACCATTGTATTTATTTGTATTCTAAGTAAGTGATGAGATGAGCGAGACGTTAATCTGATAGTAAATGATAGCATCATCCATAACAAGTGCCACTAGTTCGAATAGTTCATATATCAACAGATTGCGCCCGTCGCTCAGGGACATATGATGTTAACTCCCATTACCATAATAATTTTAACAGCACCGTTCAGAAAGAAACAGTTATGTTTGGCGGCAGAAATAGACGCAGCGATGGTGCTAACTAGACGGTCTC
>DWIB01000257.1:0-11490 GCA_018248155.1 Cressida cressida
AAATAAACATCAACTATCTTTCTCATGGCTAAATGGCTTACCTTTAACAGCTGCAATGAAGTTAAACAGGGCTTTGAAAACCATTTCCAAACGTTGTTTCGGTCCTAGAGAAGGATCGTCTTCGAAACGAAGCAGTTCTTTAGCACTCTCTTCTTTGGTCGCCCGAAGCATTTGCAGCCTTTTAAGGAATATGGCCGGGTTCATTGTATCCGGCAAAACCAATGGATCTACATTGATTATAGGAGACGGAACTGGAACCGAAACGCTTGCTGGTACAAGTGCGGCGGAAGCGTTCGAAACGGAAACAGTTTCTGTAGGAGCAGGAGTTACTGCAGGAGCGTTAATGGTAGTTAGAGCTGCAACAGGACCGGAAGGTGGTGAAGGTGGCATTGAGAGCGATAGACGCTCGCGGATACGACGCACCTGTAAAATAAATTTATTGATATTGATTTATTGAACTTAAATACGTGAATATGATATATGAATAGAAAGAAAATTGTTTCAAGAATACTTACATTTTCAAGATTCCTGAACATGAAGCAATGTCTCTCTTTGACGAGATTCCTTTCCCTCGCTGTTAGAGGTTTCATCTGCGGCTCTTGCCATAGTTTATTTAAGTGCTGTTGGTATTTCAGGATCGTCATGCTTTTAAGGTCACAAGCTGTAACACTCGGCTGTTCAGATTTTTTATTGCATTTCACCGCTTTTCTCGGTCTCCCCACTCGAAGTGTGTTACCGTTCGAACTATGAGACTGATTCGAAGCATTCGACGGTGTCCTGGATTGAGTTTTCACAGGTTGTTTGGTTATTCTTTGTGATTTACCCCCAATAACACCGCGACAATCCTCTGAATCACATTTACAGGGCTGTAAAAATGTTAACGTAAATAAATTAAACAGGTAACTAATGAATCTGTCTTCGTGCGATCGAATCATAATTAAAACAGTTACCTGACCAACAGCTGGATTAAATAGTGAAAAGTTGTAGTCATATGTGAGTTCTTCACCTGGCTCAATGTCCCGTAGCGCGAATAATGCCATTCGGAATGCGCCTGAAATATGGACATTGTTAAAATTATATCGAGTTACAGAGCCCTTTAAACTGTAACATAATCATATTTGTATACTACTGTTTGGGGACAGAAATAGAAGCTATAATGTTCCATAACTACATGGTCTTCGGCAACAAAAGTTATAAGCATAACAGGTGGTAGGTATTTGTTACCGGAGACTGTCTAGGGAGGTACCACCGCAACGCTTATTTCTGACGCCAAACAGTAATGCGCAGTCATTACTGTACTCCGGCCTGAATGGCGCTGTAATTAATGAAATTACTGGGGTAACGGGAATGAAAATCTATGGGCAAATGTGTTGTTGTACCATTCTAACCAGTGCCACATAGTTTATGGGTGAGTGTATCATTTACCATGAGATTAACATATCGCTCGTCTCGTCGCTTACTTAGTAAAAAAAAGATTGTAATACCATTAGAGGTCCACTTCTGCATTTCGCAGTTAGGTCGACAAGAGTGGTTGACGAAGCGACCATCGCCGCCCATGCGGTGGCCGTCGATAACCAGACCCCCGTCTAAGTGTAGACAGTAGTGGTGCGTGTCGCGCGCGTAACGAGTCGCCATACGTTCCTGAACCGGTTATCGGTTATTATATCATATATAAAAAATTAAAGAAACCATGATAACTTTAAGGCAGTCGCAAATAAGATTTGTCTTGAAGAGGACAAGAGGTTCATTCACTGAGCTTGAGCTTTTAGAACTTCGGCTTTCATGGAAATGTAACATCACCACGCCAAGCTGCGTTTAGACAGCATGGTGATAAAACCTTTGACTCTATGTTAGTGAACTCCCAATTTAGAGAATTTAAAAGATATAAGATAGTTCCTTATGTACTACTATTACTATTGTTGCAAAGTTAAAAATAGTTATATCAATAGGTTTTATGCTATTTAAAAGTATGGCAGAGTCTGGCAAACTATATTACAAATCTACAGTAGTAATATAAGGCTGTTGTGTTTTGAACCAGAATGTACATATTTCTAACCTTAAACTCTTTATCAGAGACTACTTCGCCGACGTATTCTAAGATGAAATCGCCGGAAGTGATGCGATGCTTCGTGCGTACGCCCCAACCTTTATTCTCCGTCATGAACTTTTCAAGACCCGACGCCCATTCGTGTCGCTGTATGCGTTGGTTTTTGCATTTATCGCTGCGAACAACAGATTTACTAATTTTATAACTTTATTTAAACAAATAATAAACATACTATAAATGAACAGTAGATATATCCTATAAAGCACTAAACCCCTAAAAATAGTTAAGAAAAATGATATTGAATCAGAAAAGATCCGTAGAATAATAAAAATGGTGGACATAAACGTATAGATAACTTAGCTAAAGAAGCATAGCACATAGATTCCACGATAAATAAGAAGGTATGATTCTACCATCAGACGTATAGACACACGGCTAACTTGCATCCTTTCTTTGATGACATTTCGCGCGTAAGACGAGGATATGGAGTAGTCTGCCGGTTGTTTCCATCTAGTTATAAATTAGAAATCTTCAATAGGAGAATCAAGGTTTCTTTTAAACTAGTGCACTGTACATTTACATGGAGTTGATGGATAGAGGTGTCGTTGAACTAGTGTACTATAGTGAAAATAAGTGAATGTTTGTGTGAATTATGAGTAATATGTACAAAAAAGGACGAAAGTCAATCCGAACTCCTTTGTATAAGTTGCCGCAGCACGACGCAACTGGCAGTTATGTTTCAAAATATTCTATTGTGGAATTCTTTGGTGATTCGCTAAAATAAAGTAAATTCGAAAAAAAAATATTTGATTAGTGGAATACTAAATGTGTATATAAAGGAGATAGAGAGAATTGTGTAAAAATTAGTGGGAGCGTTGGGTATGCATTGTGATTGTGTTGATTATGTAGAGAGAAGTTAGTGTGTATATATAATTGTGAAGCATTTTTGTCGGTGTGATATATTGTGAAGTAATGAATAAAACATTCTTACAAATAAGGGCTCTTTTCACTTGTATTTCAATATCTATATAAAAAGTCTCATATTAAAGGATTAAATACATAAAATATGCTACACTAGTAGAGTAGAATATTTAAAGGTTAATATACAGAACTGGACAACAATAGCTTTAATCAAAGATGAGAGCAAAACTATAAGAAATATGTGGATTATTTGTATTAATATAGATTTTCATAAAAACTCACCCGGCGGGGCATAGTTGAGGCGAGCATTCAGAGTATACGAGGCGGTTAATGCAGTCCTCGTTACATCCTGAAGCCGGTGCGCAGTTACAGGCCACGCTCTCGCACTCCTCAGTAGACGGCTTTACATCGTAGTATACGTCTGCAACACATTTACAACACATTAATTTTTTTTTTATACTAAGCCACGAACGAGACATTAATCTGATAGTACATTACGCTCACTCATAAGGTGCCACTAATTAGAGTGGTACCATACACCACCACACTGCGCCTGCCTGTTAATTCCCGTAACCCCAGTAATTTCACTAGGTACAGCAGCTTTTAGACTATAACAGAAATGCTTGCTCACTAATATTTAGCGGTAGAAATAGTGGTATCTCCCTAGACGATCTCTGGTAACAAAGACCTATTGACCTTCAAAATATAGATGGATATAATAGAGATTGATAAACATGCATTATTTTATACAAAATCTACCAAAAAGAACACTCTTTATTTAAGCTTTTATTCTAGCAATCTGCTATAACAGCTATATGTTATAACATGGGAAAGAACCTATGAGATAAAATGAAATGTGGTAAACATACTTGTACGTATTTTCTTGTAGTTCCATGAAGGTACAGGTTGATTGTAATGGTGTTGCCACCAGATGTCGTAAGGCAGCATGAAGTGTTGCTGTCTCTTTCGCACCCAGCGCTCGCAGTATGCTGGAGGAGCCAACAAGCCAGGGGGGAATTCAGTCTGCGTTACTAAGTTCTTGCCTTTACCGTCCGGTTTCGGGCTGAAAGTAAAAACACAAACATTACATATTGTAATAGAAAACAAATTCATGAAATACAGGATTGTATACTTACTCTTCTTTGTAATAGTCGGAGAAGAGGCCAGCAACTAAAAATTTTTTCCTTAACCGAGGATTCCTTTTCGATATAACTGGTTTTTCTCTGTTGTCCACGCTACTGGCTGGACTGTCGTCTCTAGAAGATGCGACTCGCTTTTTACAGATAATGCTTTTAGATAGCACGTCTATACTCTTTTCAAAATCAATTTCTTTCTCATTCAGCGGCAGAGGATCATTTTCATCGTTATCCTCAAGGGTATCGAGTGATGGTTCCCTAGACTTTGATGTGTATTTCCGGCTTAATACTGTCTCTAGTGAGCTTTCCCTTGAACTTGAATGTTCGTCTGTTTGTTTCTTTGTGACCTGACACAACCTTGACTTTCTTCGAACGGTCACATTTTTCGGTTTATCGGTCGCGTCATTTACATCAACTATAGATTTAATTGCACCTTTTTGTGTTTTATTTCTAGCATCTTCGTATGGATAATCTGAACTCCTCGTTAACCTTCTATCACTAGAACAGAGGATAGCGAGACTTGATTTTGGTCTAAGAGCTGTTTTTGAAATTTTTTCAACCATTTTTCTTTTCGAAAATATTTCTTCTAGTTCATTCGATGGAGACATTGCGCGTGTTTTTCTTTTCAACCTGTCTATACTGTCTACACGACTTATGGTTTTGTTATCTTTTAAATGTAGTAAGCTTAATGGTATGCTATCCTCTGGATCATTACTGAGAGAGCTAGTAAATGATGGAATGCTCTCTGTTTCACTTGAAACTTCCCATTTATTAATATGGTTCTTAAGTTCCTTGTCATTTTTTGTTTGTTTTAATTGTAGTGCCGGTGCTCGTAGAATAGAATTCGGTTTTCGTCCGCTGATGTTCTTTTCAGTAATATTAACATTCTTACTTCCATTTTCTGCCGTGACCTCTTTACCTTGTAACTTTTCTAAAGCGACTACAGTTAATCGTGCTTGCTTAGGACATTCATCTTTATTTAACACAACTTTAAGTTCGGGCTGTCTGTTTGTAGTACGTTGCAAGAAACTACTCATTGCTTCGCCATCTTTAGGTACTCTTTCGAATGCAGTGTTTTCAGCACCAGAAGTACATTGACTATCTGATTGCATGCCTGAAGTACTAGGATGCTCAATTTTCTTCTTTTTCTTTTTAATGCTCGGGAAACCTGTTCTATTAATTGCTTTCCTTCTTCTTGGTTTCTTTTTAGACGTTTCAGCAGTTTTTGAATCAGTGGAATCGTTTTCAGACTTGTTACCTTGCAAGGTATTCATTTTCTTCGTAACATCTGTAACTACTAATCTTTCGGTCTGAATTTTAGAAATTAATACCTTCGCGGGTAAAATCAATTTACTTTCTTTTATGATACTGCTATTGGATATTTTCTTTTTCTTCTTCTCAATAGCTTCTTCATTGTCGATGCTCAGATTTCGTTTAGATTGGCGTAAGTTATGGCCGCCTGTCGTTTCTTGAATTTTGTCAGATATAACGGCGGCTATGGATTCACCCCTCTTTGGTCGAATGATGGGGTCTGGCGTCTCTGATATCAATGCAAGTGGTATATCTGATTCGGTATCCATGGAATCTAACATCACGTCTGAACTTTTACCGTCACTTCCCTTTGTTTTACATTTTTCCCTGTTGGTATCAACCACGATACTGTTTACGCAAATTGATGATTTTGGGATTTGTTCCTCCAAATCTACGGATGGTTCAAATATACCAGTGGGTTGGTCAACATTAACGACCACCGTTTTTTCGGTAATTACTTCATAGGTTTTTATCTTTTTTAGATCGATGGATTTGCCTTTAGATACTGGTGATTTGATAACAGTTGCTCTTGTATTTATAACAGAGGATTCCTTATTTCTAGGTTTATCATCTATTATTTTATTACAATCTGTATTTTTTTTCTCTTTTTCAAGTATACGAGATTCAATTGACTTTCTTATGTTATTGTTTAATAGAGTATCTAAAACCTTAGTCGCCGCACTAGGATTAATTTTGGATACTAAATTACTGGTTAAACCCTCTAAACGATTCTTTTTTCTGGTCATAATTTCGGATTTTTGAGAAGGCGGAATTGAACTTTTATATAAAGATCGCGCGGACATGCTCTTTAATGGGTCTGCCGTTATATTGATGTTAGACGAAACAGTATTAGATTGAGACGTAGACGCATTTTCAGAGACATTATTCTGTGGTACATCTCCTTTGGAATTGCTTTGAACGACTTCTTTATTAGATTTATCCTCTGATAATTTTTTAGACAGAGATTGCACAACCTGATCTAAACTAGAATGGGAAACTGTTTTATCAGCTTCTAGTCTATGGCGTTTTTTTGGTGTAACAATTGGTGCGCAATTTCTTATTGGCGAAGATTTCATTTCAGATCTTGGAGACATTTTGGTAAAATTTTCATGCTTCGTTAACAAAGTTTTAACATCAGATTCCTTTGCGTTTTTAGTTGATTTTTCCGAATCGTTAGGTACTTTGTGTACCTCATCTTCTTTGTCAATTTTCTTAGCAGACGTCTCTTCTGTAGTCTTATCGTTTAGCTCAGTTTTAGATTCTGACGAGTTTGTATTGGATTCTTCTGGACATCCTTTTGTTGTTTTCGAAATCATTTCATCATTTTTATTCTGGTTCTTATTTTCTTGAAAATTAGTAACAGGAATCGCTTTTGAATTATCATTACTTTTTTTCCCTTTTTCAGTATTTCCTTTTGCTCTTGTAGTTTCGGTAGTAATATTATTTTGCATGTCTCCTAAACAATCAGTTTCTGTACATAGAAATGTTTCCGTACTGATACCATTTTTAGAGTTTTCATCGAATTCAGAAGAAACTAAACTCAAGCTCAGAGAATTGCTGGTTGATGAATTAATATGATAGTGTCTCTTCTTAAGGGGCAACTTATGTTCATTAGTGTCTTTCCCTCCTTTATTTTGTGACTCTGTTAATTGCTTCTTGTGTCTTCTTTTTGAAGTCGTATTGACAGTTTCTTGATTGTCAGATGTTTTACGTTTCTTGGATGCTCTTTTCACTACCTTCGGTGGTAGGGGTTCGGACAAAGTTTTTTCTGAGGCTTTAGGTGGAGGTTGTGTAACATTTGTTAAAAGTTTTGGAGCGATTTGACACAGTCTAACGAAATTGGAAATCAACATATCCATATCTTGACAAAATTTTTGATCAATTGTATCAACACCTCTGTTTGAGTATGAATCTCGACATCTCGACACTGATCTCGATCGATGCCGCCTTTTACTTCTGTGCCTGTGATGCCTGTTTTCAGTTTTAATTGGTACCCTTGAAGGCCTTTCAGTTGGCTTTAAGTTTATTTTCGGTGGGGCGAGAACCACAGTTCTTCTATGCTTCCTTATATGGAATGACGGCTTCAAGTGAGGTTTTTTTAAATTTAAAAATACATTACGGGATAAAGACTTATTAGGTACATAACTATTTTTAGCTTTTTCGAAAATACTCGGAAGAGGTTTAAGCGGACTATGTTTTTGTACGTGCACAGAAAAAAACTTGCTTCCAGATTTATTATGCTTGTGACTTTTAGGTGACATAGTTCTTGAAATATGTTTCATAACATCATCTTTCTTACATGTAACCGTTTTGTTCAGTGTAGTGATTGGTGACATTCCAAACTTGTGGGAAAATGTAGGTTTTAGGGAAGGTAAAGAACCTGTGGCATAGGACGCCTTGTTGGGCGATTTAACCAACGTGTTATTGTTGTTATGACTGACTTTAAATATGTTACAAGTAGTCAGAGGTCGTTGTAAACCACTAAATACTGGTCCAGGTGCGAACGGATCTGAAGCATTAGGACGTAGATGTTTTTGATTTATCTTCGAGAACCCACAGGGATACTTGGACAATAATGGATATTTAGTAGAAACGCTTACATATTTTGGACTAGCGTTTGGCTTTCGTAAATAATTTTCACACTCAGAATCACTTGAACTATTGCCCAGGTTGAGACTACTGAATGTTTTATTTGTTAATAATAAAATTTCTTGGTCTGAAACGAAATGTTTCTGATTTTTATAGTATGACTTATCTCGAACTGATCTTGTCTTTTTTAATTTCTTCATTCGCCTCCGCATACTTCTGACGCTGTAATCGGTTTTATAGCCCGACTTGTCGCTTTTGTAACCAGATTTATGATCGCTTTTGTAACCGGAGCGATAACAGTCACTTTTATATCCTGATCTACAACCATAGTCACTCTTATAACCCGACTCGATGAGTCTGCTACAGCTTTTGTATGGTTTAAATTCGTGGTCACTTTTGTAACCGGAAAGGATGTCTTTGTACTTCGGGTTTAGATCTATTTTCTTCCAGGTTGGATCTAAAGGATCATCGACTGTAGCTTCATTTTCGCTTTGATTGTCCCGCCACGTGTTTGTAGAAGATTTATTACTATTCTTCGGAATATTACCTAACTTACTGTTCAGTTCTTTCCGTTTTGCATATACACCAGACAATACAGATCTGCTAGAAGGTAACGAGTCTTCATCGCTGTCCGCTGAATCGTATTGATTTTTATCTTTTAATGTCTTAGGCAAATTCTTGGTCACTTTAGGTTTATTTTGAGGTTTACGGCCAGTTTTCTTTCTTGGCGGATAAAGTACTCTATCAGTAGCATACAACATTCTATCTAGCGCGGCTATATCTAATTTACGATCTGGTCTTTTATTTTTATCAAATTTATTCGTTTCTGGTTTTAAAGGTATCGGCGACGGAGCTTCTGTTTTTATCTGCTTAATTTCATTTTCTATTCTTTTTTTATGAAAATCACAGTCACTTGAATCGGATAAATTATGGTCCTTGCGTCTAGTTTTTGATTTCGATCGTACGTTTTTCTTCTCGACAACGCTGTTTTCTTTTTGAATTGATTTTCTGCTAGGACGGCTGTGGCTTTCATCCAAATCATGACGACGTGGAGGTGAATGAGAAGGAGAGTTGTGATTAGATAGTATACCCGAGTCCGGCGAAACATTAGGTGGATCGTTATTGTTACGAAAATCATTTATAACATTAACAACAGAGTTATCTTCTTTATGAGATTCGACAGCTTTATTTTCATATTCATTTGGTTTTCTTACTTTACGGGGTCGCCCTCTCTTTCGTCTCGATTCAATAATAATATTTTTGTCATCATCTTGAGATTCGACAGAATTTAAACTGATCGCATCTAACTTTTGTGTATCCAATTCAGTGCTATTTACTACCGTTACAGGTGATATTTTTAATAAACTGTTAGTACAATCTAATTCCGATTCTCGAGGCGTCATATCTAAATTTACTAAATCATTGCTGTCGACGCAGGCTTCGACGTTAGAGGAATTAGGCAACGATAAATCTGCAGAAACTGTGGCGGATGTAATTTCTTCAAGATCATTATTTATCTGCGTTAATTCCGTCGTTGCTGGGGAACTGAGATGCTGTGAGTTGCAGCTTGAATAACTAGAACTTACTGGTGTTACCCCGGACAGAGTACTTATTTGCCCTATAACAGTATCACTAACAGTACCGATGTTTTCCGTAGGACTGGAGCCAAGTCTGCAGGTCATGGAAGAGGAGGTTGCGCTCATAGAATTCAGTGGTACTGTACTGCTAAGTAGTTGTGTTTGTGCCACAAACTGTTGTAATAAACTAGACGCGTAGTGAGTTGTACTTTGATTAATTACATCGGAATTAGACGCCTCGTTTTCAGATCCGGATGAATCGGCCGTCGCTCGTTGTATTGCGTCTGTTACCAGTTGCGGTGAAAGTTCCATTTCGCTACTCGATCCGTCTGCTGAAATTTTATAAATATTTAATAAATCTGTCATGAAAAAATAAAAGCATATGTGTTTATGGTGGTATTTACCATTGTCGGCGATGCATTTGTCTTCGTTATCAGGCGATGCGGTGTGAATGGGGAAACTATTAAAATTTTGCTGTTGCGCCGACGCGCTCGTGGATTGTTCCGGAAATAGCTCCGCAAGATCGGCATCGTCTATTACCTGTAACGTTTACTTTATTATCAATTACTTTTATTTATATGCCTAAGTTACGTTATGAACTAATTACTAATATACTATAACTGGCCGATATCCCCAGTCTAACTAGTTGGGAGAGACATTTTAGGAAGAAACATATTACCATACGCATATGTTCCGATACGGAGCAGTATTTTATTTTCTATAAACAATATTAAATGCTCTAAATTTAATTGGATTACAATTATAATAATTATAATAGCGGTATGTTTATGTTACCGGAAACCATCTTAGAAGGTCAGGAAATCACCGCAGCGCATATTTCTGCCGCCAAACACAAGTGAGCAAACATTACTGTGTTCTAGTCAGAATGGCGCTGTAAATTACTGGGTCAACGAGACGAGGCGGTGTATAAACCATCCTAACTAGTATATCGTCTCGTCGCTTAGTAGAATAATACAATTTTTTTTCTCTCTAATACAGTTCTGTATTAATATGTAAAACAGCATGTTTAGATGTTGTACCTGTAATTGACAAGTAGCAGCAAGTGCTGCACTAGAATCGTCTGCTGACGTGTGAGCAGAACCGACAGCTTCAGCGCTATCCGAATCTGACGACGATGACGATGATGACGACGAGGATGATGAAGTAGACGAAGATGTACTGCTACTCACTGCACTCTCGGCCGTGGGCAATGAAAACTAAAACAATAAAATACATGAACTATAAAAACTGTAAAAATTAATAAATTTTATTACTGTTATACACACTGAAAACTAAAAACAACATTATAAAAATATTAAGTCCTTCCTGCAAAATAAAAGCTTTAACTTCACATTAGATATGAAAACTATGATAAGGCCACGCAATACTTGCTCACAACCCCTTTGAATAAGTTACTGTTCGTTCACCCTGTTTAAGTAGAAAAAATACATTTATTGAGGGAAGTTTCTAACTTGATCCCTTTTACACTCGTAAGGTTTCTGTTAATTTTTGCTTTTCACATAACTTTTAATGTTTTCTTTATGAATACGCTTAACGATAAGTCGAAACCTTTTGTAAAAGTTTTCGTCTGAAACTCGTTGAAGATCTTTCATTGGTTGCTTATTTAATATGGAAAGGATACTTAATATTTCGTATTTTTTGTTTGAAACAATTTTTTTTTTTTTACAAATTATATGGATATTAACTAATTAATTTATTAAAATTAATCAATTTATATCTTTGAAGTGAACACACTAACCATCTTTTATAGTTGTCGTTTTGCATACAACATATATTTTTAATTCCTTTATAAAATGTCTAACATTTTTGTGTTATATCATAGGAATCTTCAAGAGGAGAGTGAATAGGTTCCTTCTATACTAATGCACTCTACCACATAGATTAGATC
>DWIB01000258.1:0-11466 GCA_018248155.1 Cressida cressida
CGTTTATTTCCATAAAACAAACTAAAATCTCGCTCCTTTTTTCCTGTCACAACAAACAGCGGAATGACAAGTTCTAGTCCTGGTAATTGACAGTGATGTTTGCTATTTTTTGACAACTGCGTTTTGTTGTACGCAATAGTCGCTTAAAATGTTTCCAGCAACAACAAATTTACAGTGCAAGGGTTTTGAGTACATTTTTTTGTTGACTAATTATTATGATTGAAATTTCCCTCACCATGCAAAGAAGGGTTAAGATTCGGCCACTTTTAAAGTGTTAGATATCGATCATAATAACTCTCATGTCCAGCTTTTGGCATTCTAAGATTTTTTTCAGTTGACGAATATTGTAACTACAAGAGTTCGCAGAGGTGTAAATCTGTGTCCCGCCCGTTTCCTAATACACCAGAACCCAGGTTCCTGCGTTGTATATGTAAACGTGCCCGCGTCACTGATAGTAAAATTTTGATTTATTTTTATTTACATGTCATGTCTTTTTAAATCACTGTGGGCAAAATAGTTTGTACCTGGATATTTAATCATTTCTAGACTTTGTGGCTGAAAGACTCGAATCCAAAGCGATACTTAAAGTGAAGACAAAAACTACAATTCTTTTCTTTGTCATTTGTCATATTATATTGTAATCATAACAGTGAATAAATTACATATTTGTTCTGTATTAAACTTATATTTAATGTCGTTTGAAGTTTTAGAATTATATAGAAGTTGGAGCAGTTTCGGAAGTTTCAATCACTCTTCTCTGCTAATGTAATTAGTGGAAATGGGCATCTTTACAACGTCGTCACCGTTTGATCAAGATGTTGGTGAGTACAAACTAGATAAAATGTCACCTTCCACACCTATTTTGTATTTTTAAACTGATTCGACTTCATGTTACTTGCATCTATAAAAATTATCATAGCCAGCATAAAAACTAAACACATGACATATACCCAAATTGGTTTTCTTTTGGATTTGTGTTGAAATGTATGTAAAACTATGAAATTGCACACATAGCAATCTGTGTAAAATTAAAACTAAGATAATGTATTGATATTTAAAAGAGTTTACCAATGAATCAACACAGGTATTTGTAATGTTTGGCAAGGTACACCTTTTACAACAAAGAAAAGTTATTTGTACAAAAATAATTTTAAATGTATTTAAAATCAAATCAATTAATTTGATTCCTGGTGAAATAATTATGTATTGCCTGCACACAGGAGTTTATGCAAAGTTGTAAACATAAAATTAGGCATAAAATTATTTACTATTAATAACTAGGAGTTACTTTGGTTTGATTGCTATAGTGAAATAATAGTATGCAGCAGTAGTTTCAATTTCACATTGGATAAATTACTAAAACTGCATCACTATACCCCGTGTGTTCCACACTGTATTGATTAATTATGCTTCAATGGAGCCAGATTTGGTTATAAATTATCTCTGTTATAAAAAAAGCTACAACTAGGTTGTTACCGCAAAAGGTAATAGTAATTTGTGCATGTATAAATGTGAATGCATTTACATAATAAAAATAATGTTTGGAGGTGACCATCATTGAAGTGATACAGTTGAAGCGTCAGATGATAAGTCAGCTTGAGGTACCTAAAGCCAATGTTACATAGCGTTCCGTTCATAGGTGGTCACTCATCCAAATATGAATAACTATGAAAAACTTTGGCGATCGAGCGAGAATGGTGTATTAAATGTAATATGGATTTTGGTACATACTGGGGAGACAATGTGTTAAGATTTTATCAACAATGAATTTAAATATTAAAAGAAAGTGAAATTTTCAATTTATTCTTGAAACAACTTGAGTACCATATAATTTTTCATATGTGTGAATATTTGTGTTTGTTATAATTATTACATAATGTTAAAAGACTACAATTGTTCATAACAAAAACTTGATTTGTGTTTTAGTGATTTTCAAATCTCATGTAATACCTTCTGCTCATTTCTGATTGTGGGAGTCTTTGTTTATAAAACATAATTTTTTGTTAGATATCTTATTTCTTTCTATTTATGAACCAAATTGCTTCAACATGTTCAGATGTCACACACAAATAATGGCCCAGTGTCAGCACATACCTGTCAATAGATGGAAAATACATAGTATATTTCTTATTTTATGATAAAAATGTAATGCAGATAATTATCTGGCTTATTTAAGCCAATTTCAACACACTTGTTTCCAATGTGACAAATCTTGTGTTTGGAAATACCATTACATTCATAATTCTAAGACAACAAACAAATAAAAGTAGCTTCTGTAATAAAGATCTGAAATATCTCATGAAAATATACCACAGGGGTTTGTGTATGTTTTTTGTTTATATTCACGGATTACGTATTTGTGTTTATGTACCTGTTGCCATCCTGTAATTATGATTAATAGGACCTTTATCTGCACTAATCCTGGTCACTAGTGAGTGTCAATAGCTAAACTTTTCAGTCCGATTAATGTCATTAAAATCACCACCAGTTTTGTAGGTTGAAAGTTTTAAAGTAAAAACTTTCTCAGTCAGAGTGAGACGGCTAGTGAATGATGCGATTATGCAACATTTCATTACACGTACATACGTTTTACAGAGCGCGCGACCAGCGAGAACAACACGAGCGAGGAGTGGGGCCTGATCATGGAGATTTGCGACCGCGCGGGCGCGTCGGCGGCGAGCGCGCGCGACTGCCTGCGCGCCGTGCTGCGGCGTCTGGCGCACGCCGACCCGCACGTGCAGGTGCACGCCGCGACGCTGCTGGACGCGTGCGTCGCGAACTGCGGCCGCGCATTCCTGCTCGAGGTGGCCTCCCGCGATTTCGAGCTCGAGTTCAAGCGGCTGTTGGCGCGCGCGCAGCCGCCGGTGGCTCAGCGTTTGCGGGCCCTGCTGCGCAAGTGGGCCGAAGGCGAGTTCCGCGACGACCCGCAACTCGACCTCATCCCTTCGCTCCATGCGAAACTGGCGGCGGAAGCGGGCGAACGCGTATCTGCGCCGGCGGGCGCGACAGCCTCCTCCGGCGGCGCCGCAGCCGCGGTCGCCCAGCGCGAGCAGGACGAGTTGGCGCGTGCCATCGCTCTCTCGTTGCGCGAGGTGGGTCAGGGCGCGGGCGCGGGAGCGGGCGCCAGTGGCGGAGCGAGCGCAGGTTCGGCGACGGCTGCGGCCACCACCTTGTATCCACGGGTAGACACTGCGGACGCGGCGCCGCCTCGCAAGGTGCGCGCTCTCTACGATTTCGAAGCTGCCGAAGACAATGAGTTGACATTTCTCGCGGGTGAAATCGGTTCGTTTCCACATATTTATATATATTTCCATATTTTATTAATGACGAAGATGTGTTTCATGTGGTCATAGCTACAATTTCATTGTGGGTCTAAATATACTATGAGCAGCTCAAAGGGTTCGGCGACGCTCGGTTGGTTACCTGCTCGGTGCTCGGTGAGGCTCGCGTGTAATGAGATCCCTCTGTCGCAGTGCACGTAACGGACTCCAGCGATCCCAATTGGTGGAAAGGTTACAACGAGCGCGGCGAAGGCCTATTTCCCGCTAACTTCGTCACTTCTGACCTAAGCGAACCTCGTCCGGGTGAGTTGCGTGTTGGTTGTGGCAATTGAATTAGTTACTGTGTAATGTCTCTAATGCCGATGTATTTTGCCTTTGCAGAAGGTGAGCAGCGCGGCGGGGGTAGCAAGAGTGTTCAATTCGTGACGAACGAGGAGGAGAATGCAGAGGGCGCGGAGGAGGAGGCGCGCATCGACGAGGCGTGCATGGACGCAGCGCTCTCGCTGCTCCACGAGGCGGACCCCGCGGCGGGCGGCGGCGAGGAGGCGGAGCGCGAGTTGCGGCGACTGGAAGGGCGCGTCCATGCGATGGGTCCGCTGGTGGACGCGGCACTCGAGCACGCGGACCGCCGGCACGCGCGGCTCACGCAGCTCAGCGCAGAGCTCGTGGACGCACTCAACCTGTACCATTCGCTGATGCGCGATCCGCCGAAACCTTTGTACGCACCGGCGCCCTCGTTCGGCGCGCTGCCTCCGGGTGCCGTACCCATGCCCCCCCACGGTGCGCTGCCGCCTCCGCAGCCCGCTCAGATGCCGCACCCCGCGCACGCACCGCACGCGCCGCACCAGCCGCACCAGCCGCTACCGCCCAGGTACTGTTTGTGTACTGTACTATACGATTTGCTCTTGATCCAGACTTTCGCGCAAACTCTGACGCCGGACGTTTTGCTCTCCTTACAGGTGCTGAGACATTGCGGCGCTTTCTGTAAATAATCCCCGCAACTTTGTTGGTGTAAATTGTTATTTATGAATATAAATCTTTGTTCAAAATAATAAATGAATATTCCGTGCATATTGCTTTTATTATCCTGGGCGCGAACGCGTTACCGTTTTAATTATTTTCAAATTAAATAAAACTCTTACATGGATTTAATAATTTATTATTTTCTTCAGGGTACGCGGTTATACTTTCACGTTCATTGTTACGAACACTTATATAATTCCAGTGCTGAATGTAGTTTATGTGTGGACTTATGTACCAGTCTAGCCGGGTACTGCCCGCATAATGTAAAAATACCTCCCCAATCCCTATAACAGCGCGTTGTCATTCTATAGGAAAAAATTATATCATTCAGTTCATAAGCCAGAGTACGCTGAACGAACTCGTTGAAAAAAATTTCGGCTTTTGTCATCTTGCGTCAATGTAAAGCAGTTTTCTGCAGCCCATCATCCTCTCATTGAGTACGTTCTGTACCGTTTAATGCCGCGTTGTCGCAAGAAGAGAGCGTAGCGCGGCGTGATGCGGGCAGCCGGCACTGTCCCGACAGCTTCACGGTGCCTCCGAGGACGCGCGGCCCAGCGCCGGCGTCATGACGGGCGGGCACCTGCGCAGCGCGTCCTGCACCTGCGCTGCGCTTGGCCGCTCGTACGGGTTGTGTTCCCAGCACCACTTCAATAACTCTAACCTAGAACAAAATATTATCATCTATCACGTGACACGTGTCAAAGGGAATATTGTTTAGTGTTCAGAAAATGTACTGACGTGTGCGGTGCGATGTCCTGCGCCACGCATGGGTATCGGCCGGTTCGCACGCGCTCTGTTATTGCGGCCGTGCCGAGATTGCCGTAGGGCGGCTCTCCTAGCGTTACCAGCTCTAGTAACAGCACGCCCAGCGCCCATATATCTGAAGCTGCAGAAAATACGCCGTGCAGCAAGCTCTCCGGCGCCATGCACGCAGCGGGTAGCCTCCTGAGGTTCTGCCAGGTGTACTCGTTCTCTTCGTCGGCGAGGTGACGCGCCAGCCCGAAGTCGGCGAGCTTGAGCCGGCGCGTCTCATCGATGAGGCAATTGGCGGCGCGCACGTCGCGGTGAACGATGCGCTGCAGGGCGAGGTAGTGCAGTGCGGCGGCCGCATCACACGCCAGCGAGGTCAGCGCGGGCGCAGACACGGACGCGGCCTCCGCGCATTCATCCGCATTCACGCCCACTCTCTGCGACAGCGCGAACTCCGCCAGCGGCCGCCGCGCGCGCAGGTAATTCCGTAAGTCGCCAAAAAATGCGTATTCCATGAAAAATACTGCTCGACCATCTAAGCAAACTCCCACAAAGCTGACTATATTCTCATGTTTGAGTGAAAACAAGACGCTCGCCTCGCGAATAAGGTCCGCTTCGTCCTGTAGACGTTCCTCCGTGGGCTCCTTGGCGGCCACGGCCAGCGCCGGAAGACCAGCGCGGCGCAACACCGCTGCACGCACCCGCCCGTATGCACCGGACCCCAGCTCCTCCCGCAACTCAAATTCATTGCGTGATACCAGACACGAAGCGAACCGCGTCGAATTAGTTTTACGTTGCTCCAGAAGTTGCTCCAAGAGAGCGAGATCCCGTAACTTGAGACGGTGGAGTCGCGCGCGACGCGCTAACAACAACATGATGGGTGTCAATATCAAAACTACTAGTGACGCCAACCAAACATTATCGTGGCATTTTGGCGTAAAGGTATCTCCTGAGCTGGTTGTGTAACAAGATGCACTGAAACCGAAAACCTGCGAATACACCGGGCCCGGCTCGTAAAGCGCATGTATGCGGTCGCCGCGCATGCTCCAGACGGCGAGCAGCGTGCGCCGAGCGCCGTGTAACCCTCCCGCCGTCCGTCCATCCAGTGCATCAGGTGCATCCGGCTCCCATCGCTCCACGAATACCAACGCGTTCGTCAACTCGTACGAGTCACTATTGTAATTTAGTTCTTGTGTGATTCCATTGAGAAAAGTTTTGTTGACGGCATTTGCAAAATTTCTGCAAGGAAAATATAATAATTTTATACACAAGAAGGAACTGAACTAATCGAAACAAATCAAAACCTTGTCAAAACTACCACTAAAGTTTAATATAGTCGAACGTTTTGGTAACACAGTATAGTTTCAATGTTAGAATATGATATATATTACATAACGCTGGTATAGTCAAATCTATAAACGAACATGGAAAAAGGTACATAAATGAAACATCTACCCGGAGTTTCCATAGACGTAACGATCGTAAGCACTTTCTGGATAGCGTTGCAGGAAGTGGGCGAGAGTATCCGAGAGCAGAAGCAGCGCGTCCGCGAGTGGCGCCGCGAGCGGAGGCCACGTGCGTCCGCCCCACCGGGAATCGAGCGCGCGAGCCGCCGGCCCCCAGCGCCGCACCCACCGCTGTGCGCCTCCCGCGCCGCGCCACGCCAGCCCCACTGCCAGCGGCCGCACCGCGTGCACCGCGCAGCCGCCTGCGCCTCGCCACTCGCGCACTATCCACAGATACTCTCCTTCCGCCGCCATTCCCGCGCTCTCGGCTGCGCAAACCACTTCCGCGCATACCTCGGCGTCGGCGTTTACAAAAAATACTCGCGCGTTTAAGTTCCGAAATTCGCGTAATGTCGCGTCGACGCTGCCGTCCGCAGACGACACGTTCCGCTGCCGTATAATAAAGTGACGGTCCTCGCGCAGGACGAGTGCAAGCTCGTCAGCTCGCGGCGACCGCTGGGCGAGTACTGCGAGGCGGCGCACGTCCCCGATCCGCAGCAACCGTGCGAGCGCCGCGCCCTGCACGCGCACAGAGCCCGCCACCGCCCGCACCGCCCGCCGCGCGCGCAGCCCGCTCGCGGGCGCTCCGTACGCGACCAGAGGGAGGGAAAACTTTTCAAATAAGCTCTGTATCTGTTCGTTGCCCGCAGTCGGCGCCAGCCAGCCGACGGTTTGCTGTTCGTTTCTTTTGTCTTGGTATCTGGATAACTCTCCGAGTAGGACATCGTCGTTCGCGCACTCAATGTATGAGGAAATCACTTTTATCGCTAAACCGTCCGGGACGATGACCCCGAGCAGTTCTTTAGACATTTGTTCGTATTCGTCGCGATCCGGGTCATCGTTGCACAAAAATAGTCTAATTTTGTATTTAACAGTGCTAGTGGAGTCCAAAAATTTCAACTTTTCCGCGTTCTCCAGGCACCACCTGCAGGCAGCCTCCTCGACGTCATTTCCGTTTCTTGACCGACTGAGCACCTCTCTGATGTCGGCCGCGCTCGGCGTGAACGATGACACCGCATTAAACACGGTCGGCGCGTATGAGTTTATCAAGGTATCGTCTCCGCTGACCTTGATCGGCATGCGGAAACGCAGCGCGCCGCCCCGGAAGCAAGGCGGGGGCTGCACAGTGTGCACGTCGGGTGCATCTCCCCACAGCGCCTCCCCGAAGAATAACACGGAGTAGTTCGTTGCGACGGGCGGCAAACGCAAAGGATCCCACACCACCACCTCCAGCAGCAGTCCCAGCGTGCGGCCGCAGTCGGCTAACGCGCGAGCGAGGCTCTCGTGCCGCCGCGCCGTCACCAGCGCCGCACATTGCCCGCACGAGGTCGTCTCCTCCGGGCCGCCGGCGTACTCACTGTCGCCCAATTTTTATATATGTATAATATGTCATGTAATATTACTATAATGAAAGTTGGACATTTATTGGCACACGTAGAATACGAAAACATTGCGTATATAAATTTTGTAGTATAAAATAAAACTCTCTCAGGCCGAGTGCAAGCCCGTCGTCAACAAGAGACAAAGGTAGCCCCGAAAACGAAGGCAAAAGTGACGCTTATCTTTAAAATCTAAGATTCAATGTAGTATGTACAGCAAGCGCGTAGCAGTCAGTGTCCGGGGGCGGCGGAGAGTTAGTTGCATGATTCTGGGTGAGTAATAATTGGATTTGATGTGACGGGTGTCTAATTTTTTAGATATTGACCGGCCCCGAAGCATCGGTACGTCGGTAACACGGAGAAACATGCAGCTCTCCAGATTAGTCGCTTCGTCGTAGAACGGCCAGGCGACAGCGAAGTGACAGCGGCGCGTGGCGCGCACCTGCCGCGCCAGCCGCACCAGCAGCAGCGCCGCGTCCCTCGTCTCCGCCGCCGCTCCCGCCCTCACTACTATGTTCAACCTGTACAATTTCACAAACAGTTATGAGTGGTTACATTTCAATCTTCTCACACTTGTGCTTTATCCCCATCGAAACACTCAGCCAGATAGAAGACAACTATAAAATCAAAATATACAGTAGAAATAGTGAAGCATTAGTGAGACACTTTTCCTTAAATTAAAAGAGTTTTTACGAGTCTATAATTAGGATAATGAATCCTGGTGGATTCACAGCTTCGGTTTCACTCACCTTTGCAAAATGCTGATGAATAGGACAATAACGCTTGCCTGAATAATTAGCAAACTTAGATATATAACAAACAAGGAACCTGTTACGCTAATTTATGTAACATTACCTTAATTTTTCCCAACCTATTTTATTTATTATACTCATATTACAGAGCGTTGCGATAAAAACAAAACTGCTACAATAACGAACAACACGGAGAAGTATTTTGAAAACGTTTCCGGTATTCATAAAAGATATTTTATACTCACGGAAACAGCTTTAAGTATCATAATATGCTGTAAAATGTATTGTAGCAAAGAAATGAAAGTGATTTTTTTTTTGATGCTATCACTGATTATGCATACAAGTTCTCTACTGAAAGAGCAGGCGATTTCAAACTAATATTATAAATAATTGAGAAAATTGTCATGTGCATAGTCAATGGGATCTTGTATTATATTTGTAAAAAAAAATATAATTTTCTTAGATCATTAATTTAAATATGTTCATGTTCTGTTCGTAGTCACAGATCGCGGCTTACACTATGGATGTTTATTTTAATTGTGGTGAAATAGAAAATTATAATGTCAAAAGTGCAGCCACGTAGACTTTTAGTAGTAGTTTTACTTCACATAAAGTTTGTACAAATTTGTGATTTAAGAATCGACAATGTGATTAATAACATTAAATGTTGTTTCTGTTCTTATAGAGGAGAAACTCAGTGTGTTTGATTGACTATGTCGTCCAAATCATTACAATAAACTATATTATATATTTATTACCATTTCCACTGGTAGTTTATCGAATCGTCTAGATAGGTACTACCAAGTTTTATTTCTGCTGCCAAAAAGTATTGCATCAATCTTACTGTGTTCTGATTTGAAGTTTCTTTTTTAACTAAGTGCTGTCTCAAAGACCTTTAATAAAGCGTTACATGTGTGCTATTATCAATTTCCTGCTTACAGCTTATCTCATTGTTCACAGAAAAACCTAATGTTTTGGGTTAAAGAATTTCCTAAGTGAATAGACTTTCTGTGTTGTCGTCGAAAGATGCTCAATTGATCTTCTCTGCAACCCCAATCCTGCAATGCGTCAATGATCTGGTCCCCGGAATCGTGTAACTTATAAAGCCCACGTCATAAGTTAAAAAATAAATCCCATTACCTTAGTAATTTCACTAGTGTTAACACTATTCTAATCGGACCACCGTAATGTTCGCACTCTACCTTTTGGCAGCAAAAATAGAAGCTGCATTGGTAGTTACTTAGAGAGCAATAACAATAGCAAAGCTATGCGTTTTAACTTGTGAAAAACACAGGGGTTATGTGTGTTGCTGTGTACAAGTATAGTATGTATCCAACTAGTGGCTTATCGTCATGGAGGTGCTAACGGGCGGGGCGACGCGGGCTGCGCGGGGGGCGGCACGCCGGCGAGCACCTGCACGCGCGCGTACCGCAGCCGGCGCAGCGCCGCCGCGAGCAGGGCTGCGTGTGCGTGCGCCGCGTGCACCGCGTGCACCGCATCGCTGTCCGCCGCTGACCACCACACCTGCAGTTCCGTCGCCGCACCGCGCACCATCACGTCCCTCGTGCCGCGCGCACTCGCTGTCGAGTGCAACTCGCTTTATCGTATCATTTAACACAATCATCAATCAATGTGAAACGAGGATTTCTTGTGACTTTTTGTAGTTCTTACAATTATGAATAAGCTGCTCACAGGATGTACGGCTCGTTCCGTCCGCTGCGCACTCAGCCAGCGTCGTCACCAGCAGCAACTGCAACAACTGCCGCACTATGCCCGCGAAGAACATCTTGTGTTGCACCCGCGCAATACTGTCAACCGGCAACATAAAGACAAGAAATTTTACATTATTTACCAGTTTTCCCATATATGAGTTCGTTAATACTTCTTCCATTAAAAAAACAAGAAATACATAAAGCGGCGGCCTGACTTCGACCGCTAAGAACAATTTCATACTTTCACTCTTACTTACTCTATGTAATATTACATAAAGTAAATGGAATCGCCTACAAATTGGTCGAGCACAAAATATACATTTCAGCACTTCTACTGTCACAGTGTTTCTCATTTGTTTCATAGTCGGAGGCTGGACGAGGAAGTGGGAATACTGAGCATGGATGACTCATACATAAAATAACGGGCTTAAAACCCCTCGTCCTGAAAGTAATCGATTTTTATATCTTAGCAGATTGTAAGCATAAATTGTTTGTTGTTGTTTTTTCACAGCGCCCAAGCTATGAAAATATCAAAAACTGTTAGATAAAAGTGATAGTGACAATTACATCATTAATTTAATAAAACTATTAAAAGAGTCGGACAACTTTACATGCAGTGGTGCACACGACGACATCGCACGCAGCACAGCACGCACGCCAATACGCGGGCGCAGTGCGTTCTGTTTGTGTTCTTTGTTTGATCAAGATTTTTATGATCGAAGAATTTCGGGCGCTCCGAAGGAAACCGCGTCGTGTCCGGTAACTGAACTAAACTATAAAAATATTAACATAAATCAACTAACCGCATGTCACAACGCTCGACGCCCGTTTTCCTTGTGCGCACGAGTCACGGGAAGTCGGTAAATAATTATTAATCTAATAATATAATGAAGTAGAATATGTTGTACCCATTATGTTATTTCCTGTTCTTGGCGAGATCCCAGAAAATGTCATACAGCAACATGCGCATGACATTCCCAAAGGTCGTCTGTATTCTGAATGTCTGGAGTAGTCTACCTTTACGGTACATACACTCTAGTACTGTTTCTGAACCTGCGGCCCTG